>MU226171.1:613110-637442 GCA_018584345.1 Thuja plicata
TATTTCTTTGTGATTAGGAGATAGTTTCAACAACTCCAAAATAGAGATTTGTGCTGGAGTTTTATGCAATTGATCCACCAAACTATAAGGCCTTATTGAAGAAGATGTTGGTTTAGCCAAAGTAGTTGTGGAAGTAAGACCAAAGGTTTTAGGGGCAATTCCTTGTAGGGTAACTTTCGTTGCTTGCCCCCCTAGTTACAACATTAGAAGACTCTTGCATAGGTTTTTCTTTGATTACCACAACATTGACAGTACTATCATGTCTGGATAGGGCATTAATAGTATTGTCATAGGTATTGGCAAAGTTTACATTGTTGTTGCTTCTTGAATTGTTGCCATTGTTCCCTCCATTGTTTGAATTGGAAGATTCACCTTTTTCATGTTTGTAGAAAGGAGTCTTAAAGGTTGTGTGATCTTTGTTGTTTTGAGGGCCTTCTACCTTTATCACACCATTTTCAATTAGGTCTTGCACTATGTGTCTCAAACGCATGCAATCATTTGTCTTATGTCCTCGGTTTCTATGGTATTCACAATGACTAGACTCACTGCACCATGTAGGTTTGATTTGTGGTTCATATGGTTGAGCTCTAGGTAAGTCAATAAGCTTATTAGCGATGAGGGTTCTTAATGCCTTCTCAAGGGGTTCACCCAAAGGTGTGAATGTTCTTTTAGGAGTTGGTGTAAAGAAAGGCTTAGGTTTGTTATCCCATTGATTGTTCCCAAAGTTATTATTGTTATTGTTGTTTTTGAAAGGTACCTTGGGTTCTTGGGTCACATTATTAGCTTGAGAAAATCCTTTGGTAAGATTGAAAGGGGTGGCCTTCAAATTGTTAGCCTCTACAACTCCATCATTCACCACTCCCTTATTTTTATTCCTCATCCATAACCGGTTATTGTTAGGAGGATTTCTATTTTGGTTGTTATTGGAGGTATTGTTGTTATTGTTTTTATAAAGTTTTTAATTCTCCACTTTTGACCAATACCTCTTCCGTGGTAACCCCATTCTCAATTAGGTCTTGGAAAGACCTAGGACATTGTAATCTCAACGGATAATTCATCTCATTAGTCAAGCTATTAATAAAGATATCCATCTTCTCTTTTTCAAGTACACTTCGAGGGTATCTAGCAAATACCGCTCTCCATCATTGTAAGAAGAGTAGGAATCCTTCTCCCTCTTGTTGCTTGGTATTACTTAAATTTATCATCATAACCTCATGTTTGATATTGTAGGAATAACGAGTCATGAATTTGGAGGCCAACTCTTCGAAGGTTTGGATGCCGGAGGGTAACTTTGAAAACCACTCCATGGCCATGCCTCCTAAACTTCTAGGAAATAACCTCATGAGGTAAGTTGTATCATGCATGAAATCTAGGCTCAATGTACAAAATTCCCTTAAGTGATCTCGAGGATCAGTTGTTCCTTCATACTTGTCATATTTAGGAAAAATAACATTAATTGGGAATAAAACCATGATTAATGACTTATCAAACGGAAAAGGACACAAAGCTTCGATAGAAAATGGTTTAGGAACCCCGCTTTGTTTCATCGTGTCCAATTGCATTTGGAAAAGTTTGAATTATTTATTCATGATATCAATAGGATTAGCCTCAGCTTCTTGTTGCTTAAGTTGATTGACATCATAGTCATGGGGAAGTTTGAGACTCGTTTGTGCTAGGTCTAAGAAGTATTTTTCTTTGTCCTTTTCCAACACTTTTTCCATGAGCTTCATGAAGAAGGGAATTTGCATTGCTTCATTAACCTTTTCATCAGTTGCCTCTTCATCATTAGGGTCAATGTTGCCCCCATTGTTATTATTATTTAACCCTTGGTTGTTAGGGTCAATGTTTACTCCTCCAAGATTGTGTTGTTTAACCCTTGGTTGTTTTGGTCAATGTTTCCTCCTTCATTGTTATTGTTGTTTGACCCTTGGTTGTTTGGATCACCATTTCCTCCTCCATTGTTATTAGTGTCTTTGTTAACATGATTAATTTGATCGGGGTCCATGTTGCCAAATGGAAAGGACATTGTTGGCTCTGTCTCCTTTCTAGGTTCTTGTAAGGGTCTTAAAGAAGTAAAGTTATCACTTGGAAAAGGACACTTCTGCCTTAGATAGGATCCGTCGGGTTGCAGGGTAGACTTGATATAATGAGATCGCGTAAAAGCCGGCATGAACATAAATTAGATAAAGATCTTAGGCTTTTCTCTTCTCTTAAAATGATCAATCCTTGGATGATTTTGTAAAATGTCCAAAAATGGCAGATTTTGATCAAGTTGAGTATATAGATAGGTAAAACGTCCAAAAGGGTATCCAAAAATGCAGGTATATTATTTTCAAACCCTCAGGAAATATCCACTATTTTCCCTTCTTTGTTTCTGGGTGCCACTTCCTGTTGTGTACGCTTCACTTTAATGTTAGCAGGCGTTGACTGGAATTGCTGTACGCGGCACTCTGCAGTGAGTACGTAGCGTTTGCCTGTTGATAGGCGTTATTGAATTGATTCCATATGACACTTTCCAATGAGCTGACAGGTGTCGTTTCAGTTTCTTATGCATCACATAACTGTCTGTAGGCATCTTTTAAATGCTCATACACGTCACTTTACTAGTCAAAGTTGAATTTTTAAAATTTTTAGGTTTTAAAAGTTTAATGTCTTTGATCAGATTTGTCAGAGAAGATTCTTGTTTGAAAATGAAATATTACAAACTCAACACACACATCAAATTTGCATCATAACCCTAAAACAACACTAAAAGTGTATGTTCTCAGTCATTTTTACAAGCATATCACAAGAAATTCTTCCAAGCAATCTACCTAGAGTCAAACAAATGTGGCTTTTAACAATGTCTCTAGAGGGTAGGCTTCCTATTTAACCAGGTTTTAATAACACCTCTGTTCTAAATTATGTCAAGTTCCTTTACCCCCTTGTAGGCTTCCCACATGCACGAAAGTATGATTTTACGCAATCCCGAAGGACTACTCGAGGAAGTGAGGATGACTTGCACACAACTTAGTCACTTTCCGATTAAGGTAAAGTGTATTTATTTATAGTGGGTTGGATGATATCGCGACAAAAGCGATTGTCTCCCACTTTGGGTCGTTCCCTCTCACCGCCTTCATAAAGGAATTCTCGGGAGGTAGACCCTCTAAAGCTCTATTTTAATCTAGCATACATGGAAAGCGGAAAATGAACTTAGTCCAACAAGTTTGGGAGTTTGATTCACTCAAAGAGTGAAGAGCATATCCCTACTGTCTTTCTTCATTCCAAACACTTCAAACACACTTGTTCTTTTTCAACCCTTTGACAACGAGGTTCTTAAAATGGAAATGTTTGGTTAATTCCTTCCCTTTCTTTCTACCAAATTGAACTCACACGTTTGGCTTTTTGATCCACTTCAAAAAGTGGAGAGCATATGCCTAATGTTTGTTCAATTTGGACAATAATAAGGTTTTTCCTATTAAACTAGATTCAATTGAAATGCCACAATATAATCAATGCAAGCTTGTTAAGATAAGTACCTCATTTTCAAAGCTAGCAAAGGCTAGGTGCATTTTTGATTGATTTTTTATTTTTTACTACTCACCTAGTGGCGATCTTTCCCACTCCGGCTCCTCCAACAAGTTAGTCAACACAACCACCAAAGTGAAGAAAAATGTAAAATAATTTGACAACATGCTCCTAAGCTCTTTTAGATCAAATTTGCAAGAATCAACTTAAAGAACTCAAAAATAAGAAATCAAACTAAAGAGTAGGGAATTTCTTTTTGTAAGCAAAAAACACTTTTATGTAATGATCATATAAATACTCTTCTTTTAAATTTTCTAAAATATTGGAAGCATGAATTTGCTTATCATGTTTAATTTGTGCTCTTACCTCTTTGCTTGGCTTTGTAACTCAAAATTCTGATTTTTGTACTTTCCTGTGTTTGCTCATCTGCGGGAAAAACACAGACAGAGAATTAGAAATTAGAATTTAAAGATTTGACAAAAAAATAAAATAGAAAACACTAAGCGCCATTTAGCAGCTAATATGCGACATTTATATGTTAACAAGCGTTATTTAAAATATTCAAAGCGAAATTGAAACTTTAATACGCGACATTTAAAAATGCACATGTGGTAAAGTAAACTTTGCAGGCGTCACAGAATGTTTAAAACGTGACACAGAACAGATCACACGCGACAGTTGATAGTTCACAGGCGACACTTTGCAGCTTGCAGGCGACGCTTTACCAGCTTACGCATCACACTTTGTCTCATACGCGGTAAAGAAAATAAGACATAAATAGAAAGGATTTTGCAAGCGTCATTTAACTGCTCACAGGTGTTGTCAGGTTGCTCATACGCGTCATTTCACCTGTTTTCTACAAATAGACACAAAAGTGAAGCAAAAAACACACAAAACTTGATAAAATGATGGAAAATGAGGCCTAAATCCCCACAATGGGCGCCATTTGTGTGTAAGTTAATACACCTTCATGAAATTAGGACAATTAGCTACAATTCTATGGAAAGAAATGAATAATTTAATCTAAAGAATTGCATTTAACATCCATATCACTCCATGGTTCTGTAACTAGACTTTGCAAGTAGAGATCTCAGCCTTAATCTCTACTAGTGACCTTCCTAGAATGAGAAAATGATGATAAAATGCATGATCTAGCTCTTAATCTTCTCAAAGATGATACAAAATGAATTCAAATGCTCATGATATGCTCTCAAATCTCACAATTTACTACTAAATTCTCTCACTATTGCTCAAATTGCTATGAAATTGCCTATAACGAGGATGCTTTGCATTTGAATTTTCTAGGATATGTTTATGCTTGAAAATGACTTATATTTATAGTAAAATCCCAAGGGTAGAGGGTAGAGTGAATTGACCATGGGTTAATCCTTGGTTGAGTTTGATCTCTCAAATGGTTTCAAATAAGGGGACCATTTAAATATTGTCCTCAAAGGGTGGGACAAAATGAGTGGATGATATTTAAAAGGGTAAATGAGAGGTTGAGATGCAAAATTGGAGTGATCTATGTGCAAGTGTGTTCTCAATTCTCATTGGCTCTTTTATTTGTGTTGAAAAGATATTAGGAATTTAATTAATTCAATCATTTAATTAATTTAGCCATGTAAGGAATAGGTTCATTTTGATTTTTGATTTAAACTATACAATTAATTGATTAAAATCAATTGTATAATTTGATTGATCCTTTTAGGCTTGTATTTAATTATTTGATGTCATGATTAATTAATCCTTTGATTTAAATTTGATTTAATCCACTTTGATTTGATAAATGTCCATTTAATTTGATTTTGATCCATTTTGAAGCATTTTGATGAGATTTGCTGAAATTTTGATGATACTAAGACACCTGGTTAATTTTGGGTGTCTACAATAGATAGTGGTTGTTCACATCATATAACTAGAGATAAAAACAAGTTTGTTAGTATGAAAAGATATGATGGTGGTGTTGTTAGATTTGGTGACAATACTCCTAAGCTTATCATTGGAGTTGGATCTATTTCTCTAGATGGAAAGACTAATACTGACAATGTACTTCTTGTTGATGGACTTAAGCATAATCTGTTGAGTGTTGGGTAGTTAGTGGACATAGGTTATCAATTGAAATTCATTGATGGGAAATGTTCTATTAGAAGTAAAGCAGAAGACTTGATCACATCTGGTACTAAATCTAGAGGTAATGTATTTGAATTGAATACATCTGAAGCTTCTTGTTTTATTGCAAAGGTTTATGACAGTTTGTTATGTCATAGAAGATTTTGTCATGTTAAATTTGATAACATTGTGAAGGCAAGTATGACAAATGCTGTAAGAGATCTACCTAAGATCGTGAAACCATTTAAAACTATGTGTAGAGAGTGTGTTATGGGGAAACATACTAGAAGCAGTTTTAAAAGCAAATCTTATTCAACAAAAGGGAAGTTGGATCTGGAACATACAGATCTGTGTGGTCCTACAAGAGCAAGATCTTATTATGGTGAAAGGTACTTTATACTTTTTGTTGATGACTTTTCTAGAATGACGTTGGTTACATATTTCAGAGAGAAATCTGAATCATTTGACAAATTCAAGTTATTCAAAGCAACAATTGAAAATGAATCTTGTTTGAAGATAAAATGTTTGAGATCAGACAAAGGTGGTGAGTTTACATAAGATTTATTTAATTCCTACTGTGAAGAGCATGAAATATTCAGACAGACATATGCACCTGGGACACCACAACAGAATGGGATAGCAAAGAGAAGAAACATAACAATATTAGATGCTGCAAGAACTATGATGTTGGAAGGAAATGTGTCACAGGTTCATTGGAGGGAAGCTATTGGTACTGTTGTGTACACCTTGAACATAATTCAGATTAGAGAAGGTACAAGTAAGACTTCTTATGAATTATGGTTTGATCATACACCTACTGTAAAATATTTTAGAATATTTGGAAGTAAATGTTATATCAAAAGAGATGATGAGATAGGGAAGTTTGATGCTAGAAGTGATGAAGGTATTTTCCTTGGTTATTCTACTAAGAGAAAAGCATATAAATGTTTCAATCTGAGATTGATAAAGTTGATTGAAAGCGCTAATGTGAGGATAGGTGAAAAGTTTCAGATTCAGGAAAGAATGTATGACCGTGGCAAGATTTCAGAGATAAAAGAGGTCACTGCTGAACCTGAAGAACCTTTGATGGTTGATAATGAGATTGAAGATGAATTAATTGAGCTTACAGAGACTCCTAAGACTCTGAGGTATGTTAAGAAGTACCATCTTGAAGATCAAATCATTGGTGATGTAAGTAAAGGAATGATGACTAGATCTAAAGTTAGAGATGAAATTTGTTTGATTTCTCAAGTTGAATCGAAAACTACTGATGAAGAATGTCGAGATGAATCTTGGACTAAAGCTATGCAAGAAGAACTTGAACAGATAAGAAAGACAATACTTGGGAATTGGTTCCAAGACCTAAGAACAAAAATATTATAGGAGCAAAATGTGTTTTTAGAAACAAGATGGACAGGGAAGGAACAATGGTAAGAAATAAGGCTAGACTGGTTTGTATATGCTACTCGCAACAAGAAGGCATAGAATTTGAAGAAATATTTTCTCTTGTTGCTAGGCTAGAAGATGTGAGATTATTTATTTCTTATGTTGCACATAATGACTTTAAAGTATATCATATGGATGTGAAATCAACATTCTTGAATGGAGATTTGGAAGAAGAAGTAAACATAAAGCAATCTAATGGATTTCCTTTGACAAAAAATGAAGTCATGGTTTGTAAGTTGAAGAAAGCATTTTATGGACTGAAATAAGCACCGAGAGCATGGTATGCAAGACTGGACAAGTATTTACTTCGTCTTGGTTTCAGAATAGGTAATGCAGACAATAATTTATATTTAAGAACTAGTGAAGATGGAATCTTAATCATAGAAGTTTTTGTTGATGATATCATTTTTTGGAGGCAATGATAAGATGAGTAAGAATTTCTCTAAAGAAATGGAAAATGAATTTGAAATGTCAATGATTGGTGAGATAAAAAAATTTCCTTGGTTTGCAAATTAATCAGAGTGAGAATGGTATTTTTATGTCTCAGACCAAGTATCTTAAGGAAATGTTGAAGAAGTTTGGAATGGAATATTGTAAACATGTTGGGACACCCATGGTGACTAGATACAAACTGACTAGTAATGATGAGACTCAAAGTGTTTTTCAGACAAAGTACAGATTGATGATTGGTGGTCTACAATATCTAACTCACACCAGACTAGATATTTCCAATGCAGTTGGAATTATGGCAAGATATCAAGCAGATCCTAAAGAGACACACCTTGTTGCTGTAAATTTTTTTTTCAGATACTTGAAAGGAACAATAGAATATGGATTGTGGTAAGAAAAATCAGATTAATTTATTTTATAGGCTTACACTGATGTTGATTGGGCAAGTAATGTGGATGATAGAAAGAGTACAAGTGGTGGAGCATTTTTCCTTGGGAAAGGTTGGTTTCTTGGTGAAGTAAGAAGCAGGACTGTATTGCTCAGTCTACTGTTGAATCAGAGTATGTTGCTGCTGCAATAAATTGTACACAAGTTGTTTGAATGAAACAAATGTTGAAGGACATTGGAATAATTTTTGAAGAGCCAATGGTTATCCACTGTGATAACACTAGCACAATAAATATGTTGAAAAATCTTGTAATGCATTCAAAGACTAAACATATTTCTATTAAGTATCATTTCTTGAGGGAGAAGGTAGCAGAGAAAGAGATTAGACTGGAGTATATTAGCACAAAGGAACATATAGAAAATATATTTACAAAAACTTTGGCAAAAGATGCTTTTGAATATCTCAAAAGCATGCTTGAGGTGAGAGCCCCTCCCAGTGGTAATTAATTGAAGCAGACATACATCAGTCCAGTGGCTTTCAAAGCTATATCATTTTTTGGACTTGATGTATGGATCTACTCCTCAGGGGGAGTAATCACAGGAACACTATGGAGCACATTTGGGTGATTTTGCACTTGGCTGTTAGACATGAAGATTTGAAAAAGCTACACCTTACAGAAGATTACAGTAGAGTTATGACACCCTTTGCCATTGTTGCCAAAGGGGGGAGGATTCTATTTGAAAATCCCTACTATTTTGGGGAGATTTGTGTTGAGGATATTGAGAAGATTGTATTGAGAGAGAGTACTTTTTGGGTTGATGGATTTTCTGATATGTTGCCATCAATGCCAAAGGGGGAGATTATAGGATGATATCAGATTTGGGTACTATTTATGCTGTCGATATTCATGTTTTGTCACTTATGTCAACATATGTTTCTGTGGAGAGAACAGACTGGTTATTTGACTGATAGAAGTGTACAGACACTATACGGATGAATCAGAATGATCAAAGATAAGGATATGAATAAGGATGTGTGATGACCTTATTCCTAAGGTCGCTTGTCTTAATATTGCATATTGGTGATGTTACAGATGTTTTAGTGAAGAGTAGTTTCTGGACTGTGACAGTGATGCTTGACAGAGCAGGTCTCTATGTTTTGGGTATAGCTTACAAGTGAAGATGATTCAACTTATGCGAGCTTAAGGGATGACAGAAGATAGATTGAGGAATGTTCGTTATTGATCGATAGTCATGAACATGTTGGTGACATCAGTTGTGGTGTGTATTCTAGAGGAGACCTATTTGGTGGTTGACTTTAGAGATGTGGCATGAATTATGAATTGTGAGCATGGATTGCAGATCTTGGAGTATATTTGATGTATTGTAATTGATTTTTACTTGTTTTAGGTACCTTGTGTATCTTAGCAAGGGGTTAAATAATTATTTATATATTGGAAATACTTAAGTGGCCGACCTAATCAATCATTTATATATTGGGAAAGCTTAATTGGCAGACCTACTCAATTATTGTAATAGGGTATATATGAGAGATATTTTCTTTTGGAAAGAAGTGGTCGAGATTGAAAAGGCAGAGAAGTGTGAAAGCTGCGAAGCTTGTTTGGCTACTGGATGTAGAGCAGAGTTTGTGATTGTAATACTTCATTGGAACTGACCAAGCAAAGACAGTTGTTATTAGATAGTTCACTGGATTGTATATTTCTCTATATACATTTGTTCAGATTGTTAATCCTTGAGGGTGGCCTTAACCTTCTTTGGGCAGTGTGCCTGGGCAATGAGCATGCTATTACTCTTGACTCCTAACAGGGTTTGTCCTTTAATAGGGACTATGTACTGTAATGTTGTAATAAGCTCCCAACAGGGATACTATACTCTTAGTACATCATTTGTGGGTGCTAATTCCCACTGGGGTTTTACCTTTAATAGGGTTTCCTCGACAACAAGTATTTTGTTATTGTGTTGGCATTTACTTTGTTATCATTTGCATTGAAGTTTTGGTTTACAAAGTTTACAGTTTAATATTTTGTATCACAACTGATTCACCCCCCTCTCAGTTGTGCTTGTGGACTGTTATTCCTAACAGAAACAAGGACCCACATGTTAATAAAGTGTACATTTAAGTGCAATATGAAGCCCAATCAAAGGAACCACACTAAAGCGGGCCCAAAATGATCCTAAATTGAGCACAAATCAAATGCTTACTTATTAGGATGATACATGATGTATACATAATTTATGTTATGATTTATCTCATTTACAGTACAATATAGGTGATGTATATGTTATTTTCAATCTACTTTCTAGGTGATGTACATGTTAATATTAAATAAATAAATTTAATTTTCATAATTTAGAATTGTACATGTATTTTAGATTTTAATATTAGTTTATAGTTAATGGCATGGTTTTATATCGAATTTGTTTGCATGTTACATGCATGTGATGTACTTAATTTATAACATTTGACATGTTACCCCTAGATGGCACATATTCATGACGATGCACCTCATGGTGGTGCTAGTATATTTTGTTTTGTTGATGGTGATATGGCGAGGTTGAGAGGTGTGATTCGTACATCCTATGGGGTGTGCAAAGATATATGTACCACTATTCTGACGAGTCTCGGGCAATAGAGTGAGCACTTGAGATCTCACACTGCATACCCCAGAGATTGTCTCTAAGATTTTTTGGGAACTGAGAGCTGAGATCTCAGGTGATGTGTCCTTGGATATGGTCCAGAGCCATGTCCCCAAGGACATCATAAAATGAGAGTTCTTCCCATATTATGAGGGGAAGGCCAAGGTGAGGGCTTACCGGGTGACATGATGCGTAGATCCTAATATAGCCTCTAGGATTTACCCATGATTCCTTGCAGCTCATGGTAGTTATCCTAATAACAACCAGATTCCCTTGTATTTCACACAACAATTGTATGCTGAGATCCATTTGGGCCTAAGTGTCAACTACTTGGATATTCCAACTTATTTTGATCAGGGGCACGAGAGAGTTGTCGATCATGATCAGTGTCAAAGTTGGCAAAAAAGTGACACACAATTTTGTGGGACCACACAATTGTACGTATTAGCATAAGACACGATGAGCGGTTTGAATCCATTGCCAAAGGATTTTCTTCCACCTCTACATTACACCTATGCATACCCTCTTTATCAACTTCCTTCATCCTATCCCCCCACCAATAGTGGATTTGGATACCTACGTAGTACACATATGCATATCATGAATTCTTCAAATTCCTATTGTTGGAGTTTCCTTTGAGTAATTGACTTGAGTTGTTTGTTGTAAATTTGTAATTTTTTTAGGGTATTCATTCTACTTGTAGACATATTGGATAGTGGTATAATGCATTAATGCATTAATAATTGCATTATTTGTAGTAAGAGGAAATTTATGGCGGACCAAATCATATCAAATATTTTGTATGAGTTTATTGAATTGAAGGGATAACTAAGCGACGAGCTTCAATGTATTTTCTTTCTCATATGCACATACATAGTACACATACACAAACCTGCATAGGGTTTTCTTCATAATGGATTCACTGTGGTACTCTGAAAGCAACCATATAAGGAGTAGTTCTATTACCTTAATGATAAGACTAGTGAGTTGATGTTGCAACTCTCTCTCTCTCTCTCTCTCTCTCTCTCTCTCTCTCTCTCTCTCTCTCAGGTTAAGTTTCCTTAACTCGTTTGTATTTTTTATCCCTAAAATTTAGTGTTAGCACTTTAGGGTAAGAGAGTTTAGGGAGAGAGAGGGGGGGGGGGAGAGAACTAAGATTGTCTAAATATATATTTTATCTTTCAATTCCATCGCAAATACATGATAAAAAAATTCCAAAATTGGACAAAACTGCAACATTAACTCAATAATCTTACCATTCAAGCAATAGAGTTGCTCCTTTTATGGTTTCTTTCACGACCAATGAGAGAGAGATTGAGAAGACCCAGTTACCATTGGCCTTAGTTGCAAAGGTTATGAAACATGCGATGAGGATGACACCTGATAATGTTGGTGCAACAACTAAAGACCATGATCCCAAATTTTACTTCATTAAGCACATATTTTTCTTCTTCCTAAAAAAAATAACATTCTTATTTCAAATTTACCATTCTTATCTTCACTCTACATAATTTCAAATGACGGGTAGATTTTGCATACGTAAAATTTTTTAAATGACATGGAGAGAGGAATAGAGGGAAGGAGACTTAAACATCCTAACAAGTAGTAATGCCTTGTCACTTTAATGACATATAAAATTTGCTTGATTATAATTATATGGTTGTTGTCCTCCTTATCAAGCCTTGCAGCTAAATCTGGTAAGAGTTCATTTTGATAGATAGAGAGGGGGGAGAGAGGGAGAGGGAGAGGGAGAGGGAGAGGGAGCAATGGAGCTTTGTGACATTATGAGGAATTCCTTTCTACTTCAATGGTGCCACCATGACATTATGAGGAGTGTTCAAATCCAATGTTAACAAAATCTAATGCAAATACGTTTCTTGTCCTCCAAAGGAATGTTGATTTGAAACCTTGCAAAAGCTCATGACCACATAATTCCACAACATCTTTAGATGTATTTCCATTAAAGATGCCCCGTCTCTATTTCTCCATAGTTTCTAGGTTTCTTGGGGGGCAATTACCTACAATAACAGAAAAAAAATTACATGATTATCTTTTTTAGAAAAATTATATGGTTGTCATCATCCTTATAGAGAGAGAGAGAGAGAGAGAGAGAGAGAGAGAGATTTACACTACTTGGATCCAAAGGGTGGGGATGTCAACTAAATTTGACCTTTTTAGGAGCTTTTTGAAATAGCTCTTTCAATGAAATTCCTAAAATATGATGTTTCCTTAAAAAACCCTCTCTCGTTTGAAGCTTGTGCAAATAGTTGTCACTTGAAATAGACACCTCATTTTTTTTACTTCTAATAGTTTTTGAGCTCTAAGAGACTCGTACGTTAAGAACAAAATGACTTCTAGATGAACATGGACAAGTTGGTCCTTCACCCCTTCCACCTTCTTAGGGTATAAAGGGAGAATTATAACAATATTGGGAAGCTATAGAGAGAAAGATAGAGAGAAATGGAGAGGAGGGGAAGAGAGCAGGAGAGGGAGAGATAGAGAAAGAGGGAGAGGGGAGTGGGGGGTTTTGAGAGAGTTCAAGGAACTAGATCACCAATAATAATGGTGAAGGTATTTGCAAATCCTTGTTATGACTTGGAAATATACATTGAGGGGTTTAGCTTGGGAATGTCCATTGCTCCAAGTGCATTACTCATAAACATCTCAAATCCACTAGAATTTTCTTTCATGTAAGCAAGCGATAGTAAAACAATCCCTTTTAGAGCCCATTGATTTTCCCCTATCAGCTTGTGCCACTTGCCCATATAAGCAGATGCAATTTTGGATTTACACCTACTTACTATGGATCCCAAATCACTAACTATAGGCAATGCATTGCACAAAATACCTAGGGAACACAATCAAGTATCCCTTCGTTCCACTTGTCCCATTGAATATTCTTCCTCAATGATTTTGTATACACTTAAAAATGGTCAATAATAAACACTAGTTAAATTCAAACAATTTAATTAATAAAATCAAATTTCTTCCATTGTATAGTTGAATTGAATATTTGACTATATAGTTCACCCGAATTAATTAAATCTTCATCAATTAATTAATTCCCCATTCACAAATCACTTCCAACCAACTCACTCATAAAATTCCATATCTCACATGGCTAAATTAATTAATTCTTTTGAATTAATTAAATCCTGCTATCTCTCACGAACCACAAAAGGACAAAATTGAATTCAACCAATAAGAGACAAGAGTAAAGCTCACATGGATCATTAATAGCATTTTCTATCTTAGCCACTCAATCTCAACCTTGAATATTGACCACTCATCCCTCAACCACCTAACTTGACCATGGTTGGACATAACTAGCCCCTAAGGCCCTGGGAAATCCTATAAATAGTTAGCATTCTTAGTGCAAATCATTCACATTCATTCAAAGCATAGGCAAAACGCTAGTTTGATTGATCTACATTCATTTGTGCATTGTATTCATAGTAGCATTGTCATAATGTTGAATTTTCATTGCATCATACTACGCTTAATTGATTTCATAGTTTAATTTGCATTTGTTCTTGCATTATTTCAATTAATTGGCATTCATAATAGATTAAATCATTCAAATCATCATCAATTCTCATCTCCTAAGTTGTCATTTGTGAGCTTTTATTGTAGCTGAGAGAAAAAATGAATAGATCCTTAGCATTAGAGAGCTATGAAATGCTCTTTAGTGTTTATTTTATCATGTTTTGATTTGAATACTCATATTAATGTTTCACTGTTGTTTGTCTGGCATATATTTACACTCACATTTAATGGTGTCCACCGGGTGGCACCAATAAATGTGTGCAATTTTGTGAATTACAAATCTCAATGAGACATTTGTATGAGAAATCAAATTGAATTTAGATACAAACTAGTTGGAAAATGAAATGAAAAGACTCGTGAGCATCTCATAGCTCTCTATTCCTAAGGAACTTTAGCTCTTAGTTGCAAATTCAGCTCACGACGACAACTTAGAAAATGAGAATGAATGATATGATGAACATCTACGCTATTTTGAATGCAAAATTAGGCTAAACGATGCAAGATGAGTTCAACATTATAACACTACTCAAATGTAATTTCTATGATGGATGTAAAAATAAGTATAATGTGGATGCTTAAATGAAAGTGGATGATTTTCTATAAGAATGCATCCTATTTATAGGATTTCTCAAGGTGTTGGGGGTGAGTTTGATTAACCATGATCAAAGTAGGGTTTGAGTTAGGGGTGATGATGTGTCCAAGATAAATGGTCAAGATTGCCTTGTAGAAATGGATGGTCAAGATAGCAAAGCCTTTGAGTGATCCATGTGAGCTTGTCGCTTGTCTCCCATTGGTTGATTTGATTTTTTCATTTAGTGGTAGATGAGAAATTTTAGGATAATTAATTAAATAAATTAGCCATGTGTGATGTTGAATGTGTTTTATTTAATTAATTGAATATAAAATATATAATCAAATATTTTAATTCAATATGGAGCAGCGGAGAGAGCAAGCGGGAGGAGGAAATTAAAAAAATTTCCTACCCAACGACTATGGAAGGTCGAATGGGAAGTTGCAGAACTTCAAACCCTTCAAGAATCATATGGGCTTTGAATAATTGGGAAAATTTTGGGGGAAACGTGAAAGGAATGACAAGGATTTGTTGGTTTGGGGGCATCAATAAAAAAAAATCCAAAACCCTTGAAGCCGACAGGGTTTTCCTCCTTTACCGAACCAAGAAAATCAGAGAGGCGTGGATAAATAATGGAGCCAATGACCTTTTAATAGCTTTCAGAATAATAATGAAAGGTTCTTTGATTTTCAAAGGATCAAGCAAAAATTGTGGAGACCAAAAGAGATCAACACTGCAACAGAGACTTCAACAAAAGTATTTCTAAAGGTCAATATTAGTTGTGTGACTAATGTTTTGATTGAAAATGTAGTTTGGAATGAATCTGTCACTTTTTTAGAAGACCATGATTTCTTTTTAAAATGAGATGGAAAATGGCCAACAATGATGTTTGTAAAGGATTGGTGCTCTAAAACATGGGGGAAAGCTTTTATCTTAAAAACAATGTCGAATGGTTTTTATTCGGTGACTGCACCAACCCGCCAAGATCAACATGTGGGTCACTGGTTAAATTCAAGAATGATGGAATAGTTTAGGAAGACACTACTACCAAGGAGTTACATTACACAATCCATGATTCTTTCAGGACCCCACATCCTTTAAATATTTCCATTAATGTTGTTGAAGGCTTAAACAGGGTCCGGAGTATGGATTCCTTAACTGTAAATCACTATCATCAAAAGGAACAAAGTCCTATGTATGTGATGGACAATCAAGATGTGATAGGGAAGGAGTTGATAAAGGAAATTATTTATGAAGATGGGGAAATAAGTGAAAAATGATGTATTCAAAGATATACAGATTTCCCCTATCAAAAATCTGGATAGTTCCTTTGAAAACATTAAAGATAGTAGTGGAAATTTGTCTGATTCTGATGGAGAATTCCTTAATTCTATTGATGAAGAAGAGGAGGATTCTTTTGGTCTTGAAGATTTGGTTAATGTGTTGGAGGTGCGAACAATAACACAATAGGTCACTGACAAATCAAAACCTTCTGTAGGTGAAAAAAAAAGAGAGGTATAAAGTCTAATAAATTGAAGTTAGCCTTAGCAGGGTGCGCAGCACACCAAAGTAAATTTCTGATTATGGGGATGGGCTTTTCCTCTCCCTGAGAGCCATGCAAATATTATTATGGAATGTCAGGGGCTACAATACCCTTGACAAGATTCGCTTGATCAAAAGAGGCTTTGATCAAGTGAAACCAGACATCATATTCTTACAAGAGACAAAGTTGAGTGGAGAAAATTCAGTGATTTTTGCAAAACAATTTAGTAGATGGAGAAGTTGTTTTTCAGAGGCTTTAGGGGCTTTTGGGGGACTTTATGTTCTTTGGATGGATTCAACGGTGGAAGTAACTATTATTGAAAATCATAGATCTTGGATATGGGTGGAAGTGAGATCAAGGCAGCTACTCACTAGATTCCAAGCCTTGAATATCTATGGCCCGAATAGCCCCATACAAAAAAGGACACTTTGGCGAGAAATCTCAGAAAGCATAAATAGAAAATCCAATGAGATGTTTTTGTTAGGTGGTGACTTCAATGCAATTTTGAATGCATAAGAGAAAAAGGTGGAATTGGATGGGCAGGGCAGAGTCAGAGGGAATTTTCTGATTTTGTAACAAATAATGGATTGGTTGATCTTGAATTAAGTAATGGACAATACACATAGACAAATAGAAGGGGTAGCTTTCTAAATATTGCAGAGAAATTGCACCATTTTCTTTTGGCAGGGAATTGGGTTGCCACTAATTGGACATGTGCAAAGATTCTACCCTTAACTAGGTTGGATCATTATCCAATAAGTGTTAGAATACAGGAAGACAAAGTTCTGGATAGATCTCCCTTCAATTTTGAAGCCATGTGGTTGCGACACAAAGACTTTCACACCCAAGTAGCACATTGGTGGATGCATGCTCCGCCAATAAGAGGTAATAAGGCTTTCATCCTTTTTAAAAAGCTACAATACTTAAAAGAAAAAATTAAAGGATGGAATAGAGAGGTTTTTAAGAACATCTTTGTAGAAAAGACAACTTTAGAAAATGATCTAGGATGTTTACATTCAAATATTTTGGCAAATGGGGTGAGTGAAGTTGACTTTATAGAAGAAAATAGATTGAATAAACTTTATAGTGAAGTTTTAAATAGAGAAGAAACTTATTGGAGACAGAAATCAAGAGAACCATGGCTAGATGAAGGTGATAAAAATATCTCCTTTTTCACAATTCTATCAAGGTAAGAAGATCACAAAATAAGATATTTTCAATACAAAATAGAGATGGGGTAGTAGTGCAGGATCTGGAGGAAATAAATCATACTTTCAAAATATATTTTCAGAGGACCCAGCTATGGTAAATGCAGATTTGGATATGCAAAACATTATCCCAAGAAGTATCACGGAGGATCAGAATGCAATGCTCAAACAACCCTGCACACTTTTAGAAGTTAAAAAGGTGGTTTTTGATCTAGGAGCTCAGAAAGCACTAGGGCCAGATGGTTTCTCAGCCATCTTTTTTCAGCAGTTTTGGGATTTGGTGGGAGTTGAGGTTTTGGAGGTAGTAGAAGAATCCATGGATGGGGGCTTCTTATTCCTATATTTTAATAATACCTTTCTCACTCTCATTCCAAAGAAAGAGGATAGAATGTCCTTTGAAGATTATAGACCGCTTTCCTTATGCAAAACAATTTATAAGATTATATCAAAGGTAATAGCGAACATATTAAAGAAGACTCCATAGTCAATTATCTTGGAGGAACATAGTGGCTTCACTCTGGGTAGGTCAATCTATGAGGGGATCATTGTAGCCCACGAAATTATACACACCCTTCAATAGAATAAAGTTGAAAAGATGATGGTCAAACTTGATATCAAAAAGGCATATGATGCTGTTAACAGAGCTTTCCTAGTTAACATTTTGAAATGTTTTGACTTTTGTGCGGAATGGATCCAATGGGTAGAGAGTTGTATCACTACACCTAGATTTTCAGTATTGGTAAATGACAGCCCACAAGGCTTTTTCAAAACCATTAGAGGAATCCGTCAAGGAGATCCAATCTCCCCTTTCCTGTTGATCATTATTTCTAAAGCACTGGGGCGTTTGATAAGAGCAAAGAGAGATTTAGGGGCATGGAAGGGCATCAAAATGGCCAAAGGGATGGATCCCATAACCCACCTTTAGTTTGAAGATGATACTAAGTTAGTGGGAGATGCTTCTCTTAGGGAAGCAAGAGTTATAAAAGGAACTTTGGACCTATATAGCAATGTTTCCGGTCAATGTATAAATTGGAATAAGTCTGAGATTTACTTGTTCAATGTAGATCTCCGAAAACAGAGAGAAATTTTTAGAATTATTGGTGTTAGGATAGGGAAACTCCCTAGTAAATACCTTGGGATACCATTATTTAAAGGGGAATCTAAAGCAAATCTTTGGAAGGATCTAGTGGGGAAGTGTTCTAAAAAATTAGAAGGATGGAAGAGCAAATGACTCACCTTTGCAGGAAGGATTCTACTACTCAAATCAGTCATAAGTGCAATCCCCATCTATTCTATGATGTGCCTTAAGATCCCTAAGAAAGTAACACAGATAGTGGCTGGAAGAATGAGGAAGTTTCTATGGAATGGAAAAAGTGAAGAAGACAAATGGCGTCTAATAGCTTGGCAAAAAGTATGCAAATCCAAAGCAAATGGGGGTGTAGGATTGCGGGACTGGAACCTAATGAATGAAGCTTTGGGAGCGAAGTTGATTTGGAGTATGTATCACAATCCTGATTTACTTTGGGTCAAAATACTAACAACAAAATATTTGGATTCAATGGCAGATGAGTGTATTCTCACCACCCCAAATCCTCCAAAAGGATCTGTTGTGTGTAATTTTATGTCAAGTTGTAGACCCCTAATCACACAACACATTACTTGGTAAGTAGGAAATAGAGAGAAGGATAAATTCTGGGATGATTCTTGAAATGGTTACCCAGTGCTCACAGCCAACCAGGAATATCAGGAGTTGAAACAAATTCTTTTAGACAGATTGGGTTCACATGTGAATTGCTATCTTGAACGACAATAGAGTCCATTGGGGTTGGTGTGGGAATGGAAAGATATAAGTAACATGGGTCTTAATGGTCAGCATGATGAAATGATGAAAGGGATATTTGAGAATATAAGTGTGAATATATCCACATAGATGGATACTATTAAGTGGTGTGCAACAAGTAGTGAAAATTATTCAGTTAAGATTGGATATCAACTCCTTGAGATAGAGAATGATCCTGAAGAGTGGCCCACCATACTCCTATGGAGCAAAGAGTGGCTACCCAAAGCTGGAGCCTTTGCATGGCTTGCCACAAAAGAAAGGATTCTCACTGGAATTAGGAGACAAAAATTTGGTGTTATGGGATCTACAAGGTGCTTATTATGTGAAGAAGATGATGAAAATGTTAACCATATGCTAGTAACATGTAAATTTGCTGCTCAATGTTGGGAAATGCTTAAAGGGAAGTTAGGATGGTAGGGACCTTTATCAAATAAATTAAAAGATATTTTCCATAGCTGGCCTAAGCCACCAATTAAGTCCACCTTTTCTTCAGCATAGAATGCTAGCCCCTCAATACTTATTTGGGAAGTTTGGATGGAGAGAAACCGTCGGCTTTTTCAGGAAAAGAAAGAAGATGTTAAAAGACTTAAAATAGAATCAACCACACCATTGAAGAGGTGGTAAATTCTAGTGCTACCAAAATACCAATTTCCACTCAATTTACATAGTTGGATTAGAAACTACAAAAGATGTGGCCTGGTTTGAAATGTAGAAATGGACAAATGGGAGTAGGTGGAGTAAATAAATACAAACTTCGAGCAGTGGTCAAATGGATTGCCCCAAAGGAGGGATGGATTAAAGAAAATTTTGATGGAGCCTCAAAGGGAAACCCTGGGCCTTCTGGAGCTAGGGTTATACTAATGGATCATACAGGAGAGACTTTGGCCTTTGGAGCTCAAAATCTTCGAGAGGGAACAAATAATGTGGCAGAAGGAAATGCAACACTACTAGCAGTTAGAATGGGATTCACCTTAGGCATTAAAAAAATACATCTAGAGGGGGATTCTCTCATGCTCATCAATGCCATTAAGAATAGTCAGACGAAGGCATGACATCTGCAATCTTTAGTTCACAATGTTTTAAGGTTGCTTCAGAATTTTATAGAGTTCAGAATAACCCATACATAGTGGGAGGGGAATACTGCGGCACATGTGCTATAAAAATGGGCAATCACCTTTGATAAGGTGAGTGATTAAAAATTTTAAAATATCCAACTCAACGAATAAGTTACTTTATGCCTTTGTTCAAATTTAATAGATAGTATTAAAAGGTTAAAATAAAAATGAATTGGCTAAAAGGGCTAAAAGCTTTGCTATTTGAAATATTATATGATCACACCAAATTACTAGAGGATATAGAAGGAAAGGAATTTGGAGGAGGTGGCAGGCTGAGTTGGCATGAGGAATAAAGCTAAATCAGTGGTTGAAGGTGAGATGGCAAGGTTGTAATAATTGCAAATTTTGTGGAGAGATTTCGGCAGCTGTCCTTTATGAGCGATTGGACAAAAGTTGGATATGAATGACCTTTCACATGCGAAGATGTCATTGTGGTGAATGAAGAGGACATTATATTCTCTAGTTTTAATTAAATTTATGATGTAAAGGACAACCGGTTGAAAGATGTGATGTTAGAAATGATGGAACATTGTCGATTTAAGGCAGAGACAACACTAACTCTGTCATAACTAAGAGCGGTTTTTGCTATCTGGTTTGTTTTTGCTAATTTTTTTGTGTAAGTTTTCCTTCAAGATGGTAACGATGCATGGAAAATTCATGATGTAGACAAAGCACCAGATGAAGTCTTTTCCAAGGGCGGCTAGTAAGGAGAGAATTTTGGGTTTGGTTAAGATCAAAACCGATAATATGGTTAATGTTGTTTTGGGTGTACTTGGGCCTAAGTTCCAAGAATTTTGGTTCATGAGAAGGGATAACACAATGATTATTTCTATGGTTATCGCCTAGGGACTTTAATTGGGTGAGCCAATTGAGGTGGTAAAATGGGTTGCAGAAGCTCTCTTTGCGGAGGACTTACTTAGCGGCCTCGACTCCATCTTGAATGGGCTGTGCCTAGTTTTGGCTCAGATTTCTCTGAGTGTTTTGCAGATGAAGATGAAGCTAAGGAGTATGGGAGGCTGCCATTTATCAGATGGGTTGGAAAGGAGGAGGGCATTAACTACAAGAAATATATTCAAGGAGAATCGGAGAAAGTGAAAGAAGAAATTTGCAAAAATGAACAGATGAAAGCTGTTGAAATAAAATCACATACATTTGATATCCCGCGGAGGGCACAGACTGACAATCTTCGAAGGGAAAGGAGGTTTGATGGAGAAAAGGAGGCTGAGTAACTGAGCAGTGACTGTTGGTTTTTTGGTGAGAATGTTGGTTTTATGTGGAAAATAAACTCAAATTTTTTGGTTCTAGTGTAATTTCGATGTCTATGTCGTCCTTATAATATCTATTTAAATAGTTTTAGTTAGCCTTGCAATCTTAGTTTAAGTGGCAGATACTATAATTTTGGAAAAGCTCTAGAAGAGCAGGCAGGTTCTTTATGTAATTGGCCATAGGCCCATACTGGTTTTTCTATTTTAAGCTACTTATGTAAATCTTTACTTTATCAATAAAAAACATCTATTACTGATTTTTTTTTAATTCAATTATATAGTTGATAAATTTTGATTTAATTAATCCAATGGATTGAATTTAATTAATGTTTATTATTGACCATTTTTAAGTGTATACATTTTTTTCCCTCTTTGAATCAACATGCGGGCAACGTGTTGGTTCCAAGAATTCTCTGATTTTTTTTTATCATGATTTGATGCTCTAATGTTGTGACGCTGACCTGATTGCTTGATGTTGCCCCATTTATATGATGATGTTGATGTTGATTTGATATGACACCTTTGTAACAAAGAACATTGCCTTTGACTTGAAGAAAATCACTTTTGATTGGAATAACATTGCTTTTGATCCAAAGAATATCTCTTGTGCATGTTATTTTGTCACTTTTGTTATTTGTTTTGTCACTTTAAAAACAACAACAACTACTGATTATTGTTTATACATTTTTATTTGTAGGATTTTGATGGGATTGAATAGTGTCTCTTTTGGATCAAATTACATCGTGTTTGATTCTTCAATAGTAACTTTTAATTTGAATAATATCACATTTGATGCAAAGAACGTCACATATGACCTCTATTATGTCACTTTTAACTTTGATTTGAATTTGCAGATCTGAGAGCTAAAAATCTGATCTAAATGATGCACAAATGGCTAGGATTGGCAAATTGAAGAAAGATGTTCGTAGAAAGCTAGGTTTTTATGTTGGGAAAGCCTATGAGCACGTGCATGCAAATATTTCTAGGATTGAATGGGCTAATGACATGATCTGAATTCAAGAGGACTCTAAATCTTATGATTGCTATTCATCCATTATTAACAAATATTTAGCCAAATATAACATCAACATGAATTCAAGTACTAGTTCTTTCTAATCGCGTTGATACTAATGTGGTTGATAGATTGTTGCGAAAATTGCTAAAATTTTCTAAAATTTCCAAAGGTACACATTCTCCAAATCATTGACAAATTCTTTGTGGCAATTTACATTCATTGAAATTGTTTTTTGTGGCATTTTCCATTCAAAAATAGAATAATCTAAAAAAGACCTTTTATGCTTGTGGATCAAGGTGGTCGGACTATTCTCTCCCCTCTTTTGGGTGATCAAAACATATCCCACCTTGTTAGATGAGGTCAAAAAAATGAATCATGTGTTCTATGTGTTTGTGAGTCAAATATGGTAGGGATATGCTCTCCCCTCTTTTGGATGACCAAAATACCAAACCCACTTAGATTCAATTTCAATTTTATTAGTGCATCTTAACCATAGCGGGCATGCCTCCCAAGATTTACCTTACGAGGTCAGTGGGAGGGAATGACCCAAGTGGGATACAACCAAAAAGTCATGGTAATCTCACCCACTATAATCAAAATATATTCATCCGTAATGGGATGAATGAAATAAAGATCTTGAGAATAGCCTTCCTCTAGTAGTTCTTTGGAATTACACAAAATATTGTTTTTATAATGGTAGGAAGCCTCTATAATGGAATTTAGACTCAAAATTTCCAAACAGAATCCTATCTACAACCATGTTAATTAGCAAGCCTACCCTATTATCCATGGTATATCATTTTATAGTGCAAGAGGATTGCTTCATACTCTGAAGCTACTCATGCCATATATATTCCCCTGGTAGTGAGTTGTGATATTTTAGGATTTCGTCACCCTCAATTAAGCACCCACTCCTTGAAGGTTTGTTGAAGTGCATAATTTTATCATCATCTTCGCATGAGATTACCTCTTACATAAGGAGGGACACAGAGCATGAGGGCCAGGAATATCAAGTTCAGAATTTATTCTGAGTATGTGAGCCTATAAATGATATATTGAAGCCAAATTCAATAGGTAGTGTTAGATTTTTTTCTTGCTAGGCCTCTGAAAGATACTTGAAATTTTAAACAACTCTATGACCCCTAATGCCTTTTGACACTATGACTCAAGCAAGGGAAAAAACACTAATTGATGAGGTTCTTGATAACACTGGGGATATCTATTACCACCTCCTTCTTTTTTGAGATCCACTGACTCAGGCAAGTTTTACCTATGGCTGATTACTGTCTTAACATTATCTTTAGAGTGGATTGAACCTTATGTGTTGAATGCTCTGTTTTAGATGGACATGTATATAACAATACAGATAACTATGATTATTCTGAGAAAAAGCTTGGCAATCCAAATCAATATCTTAATGATAGTAGACAACAATATAACCAAGAAATGCATTCTTCTTTCCTTTTATAACTCTTATGAATCTAGGAGGAATAACCTATTTGATTTTCTCTTTAAGAAATCAACAAACTTCAACTGTAACCCTTGGGAATACAATTGATTCTACACAAAATACTCTAAAATGATTGGTTTGAATAGTATTTGAATGTTTGGATAATGACAGATTATCAAATCAATTCCTAGACCAGTGCATATCCTTTGGGCTATAGAGTCA
>MU226171.1:651065-670612 GCA_018584345.1 Thuja plicata
GAAGGAAATAGGTCGCCTTTAGAGGGTTTTATGTGTTTTTCATGCTTTTACTAACCCTATATTGCTAAAACAATGATCTATTGAAGTGTTTGTGTCCATCTAACAGGTACCCATTTACGCACTCACAATTGTTATAAATGAACCTAACCTTGCAATGAAGAGTAGAAGGAACCACATGCATAGTATGTAACCAAGGTCTTCCTAATAGAAGGTTATAGTTGAGTGGTCCAGGCATAACATGGATAGGGGTGTAAAGAAGCACAGGACCAACTTTAATAGGTAATGTGATAATACCCAAAGTTTTCTTTGCAATATTGTCGAATCCACGGATAGGAATATTATCTAGTTGAATAGTTGTAAGATCGGCTTTAATTGCTTTAAGCATATCCATGCTACAAACATTAAGCCCATATCCATTATCAATCAATGTTCTATGAATGATATTCTGGTTAATAGAGACAGCAACCATAAGAGCATCGTATTGATTCTGCACCTCAATAGTAGGTAAATCATCATCAGAAAACACAATAGGAGGTACAGAAGGCATAGTATGCATGCACTCCAAAAATGAATTAATGTTCTCTTGATTAGGAGGCAGAGCAGGGAGAGTAGATAAAGATTTTTGCAGCGCCTCATGATATGTAGGAGAAGTTTGCAGTAATTCTCATAAAGATATCTTAGCCAGAGTAGCACGTAACTGTTCCACCAAGTCATATTCCTTAAAGGAAGAAGGTAACCTAGGTGCTTGAGGAAGCACAGGTTGAGAAGGAGGTAAAGTTGCTGGGACAGTAGGTTGAGGATTATTTCGTGTGCGATAAGCATGCAAAATAGAATCCATGTTATCAAAGAAATCCAAAGGATCTCTAGGTTTACCCTTAATAGTCATTCAAGGACATCCTTTTACAGTCATTAAAGGTTGAGTAAATATCATTTTAGGTGTCTCAATGTTGCAAATAGAGGTGTATGAAGGTAGCCATGCATACATTCTATGGTAAAGGTCAATTGCAAAAGTTGTGGAGGAGGATGAAATAGGAATAGGATCCATGAGGATCTCATTCAAACTATTGGCATTCTCACTTCCATGTACCTCATTAAGGGATCTATAATTTTGCACAACAAGTTCTTCATCAAAGTATTCAAAACAAAAATCATACATGTTAAGCACAAGGAAATACTACAAGCATGAAAAATGTAAATGTTTTTGTATTTTAAAGTGATTTTGTAATTTTTATAAATATTTTTTATATTTGAAATACAGATGCAAGAAAAAGAAATCTATTTCTATGTTCATGCAAGATCTAATATGAAATGTAAATCTAACACCAAAGAAAAGAAAGTGTCTATCGCGGGTTCACCAAAATGTAAAGGAGAAATTTGGGTTGCTTTATGCTAGGGATCTCCAAAGTAAGATGTGCATAAAGAGGAAAGAGATCCCAAGTCCAAATTCACTATTTTACACTTAACTATATTGATTAAAAGGATGGAAAAGAGCATATAAAGAATACAGGAATAAGATACCTACCTCATATCACAGCTGATTCAGAAAAACTCATTTTCTGAGTTCTGTAGACCGTTTCTAGAAAATCTGACAGTTGATCCCAAACCAGAACGCAGAGACGAACAAAACCCAAAATTCTTTTTCTATTCTGATGTTGTCTTATAAAAAAGATCGACCCTATACCACAAATGCCAACCTTGTCCTGCACAGATCCAAAAGTGTCCCTGTTCACTCTGTCTGAAAGAAAACTAAAAAGGGTATCCAGATCTGGTCCCGGATCCGCTATCCTGCACCTGCAAATATCTGAAAAAGGGGTTTTGGGGTGGCTATATAGGGTTTTTCCTTAGTCAAACCCCCCATTTTGGTGGTTTCCACCTCCACGAATAGCCGAATATAGAAAGTATAGTGTGTGTGTATTGCTCTTTTGAAAAGAGTCTTTAAACATGCAATATCAAGATCTAATCTTCTAGATTAATAATCCTAAAACAACATGGAAATGAGAAAGCAATGCATAGATTTGAATATGACAAAGAAAGAATACCAAGCCCCCAAGGCTAAAGTATTCCTATCAACTCACAATCCATAATTGCTACCCCATGATAATGTCCTTTGAATGCTTGAATGTTGAAAATAGTAGATCTAAAGAGAATGCCTTCTTGCTTCAATGAAGATCCACCATAGCTTATCCTTGAAAATGCTTGATTGAAGATAATGATATTTATTCTTAGCTTTTTTCTTTCTATATCATTCTCTTGCTTTTTTGCATCATCATTTCATCATGTTATCTCCCGATTTCGTTTCATCTCATGATCAAATGAAGGCAAAAGAGAGTGTTTATATAGAGATCTCAATATAGGTCTCCTAGGGCAATGCAAGGGATCCAAATCCAAATATATTCTTGAATCATGGTCCCATTATAATTTCCAACTAAGGAGGAAACATAATAATTCAAATATCAGAGAAAGCACTTTCGCATCCGAACCCGGGGACCTATTTTAAGTTTCGGACCCCGATAAGCTCCGGGTGTGAAAGTGGGGACCCATACCTAGCAGAGGACAGGGTTGACCTCAGCCCTGTCCTAGGACAAGGTCAACCTCAACCCTAACCAAGGTCAGGGTCAACCTCGACCCTATCTAGAGGTTTCAGGCAGGTCTCCAGAATGTTGCAGAAAGGCTCCTAGGTCAGCTGGGGACCTAGGAAAGTGGGGGAATGAATCAGAATGCTAAGAAGGCCTAGAGGCCTAGAGAGGGAGTAGGGTGAGGCCCAGGAGGAATAATACATAGGTCCTACCTAGAGAAAAGAGCCATGGAGAGGGAAATATATGAGGATCCACAAGATCCTAACCCTAATTTCACCTAATCAAACACATGCAAATCTAATATGAAAATAAATTAAAAGAGGGTGCTAAACTCACCTGAATGGAAGTGCTTCCATTTTAAGATGATACACCTATATATAGGCCCTTAACCATCTTGGAATCCTTTATCTCAGGATGCAACAAGCCTCAGATGGTTTAAGGAACCTAACCCTAAAAGTATAGAAAAGACAAAAGAAAAGAATGAAGAAGCGGTGGGAGGACAAAAACAGAAGATAAAAATTTGATACTCTTTGTCCTTTCTAGAATCTGGCACCTTTGTCTGACAATGTTCAGGATAGCTTCTGGTATTTGCAGCAAGACTAAGTGACCACCATTACAGGCTAATTTACACTTATCTCCATAAATAGCTAACTTCCCCGGGCTCAATGATCAGGTGCCAAGTGTTCCCCTCTACTCTTCATCAAGAATTTCCTCCTCAATTTCAGGCTTCTTCTTCTTGGGCCTAGTCATCAGGTCCCATGCTGTCACCTCATCTTCAGTTGGTCACTTGAAGTCCTGAGTGCTTTGTACCTGTGCCTTTTGCCTTTCCCACCTGACATCAGTGATGCTCTTAGCATCCACTAGAAATTTATTGATGTCAGTTTCAGCTCTGAAGGCCTCATCCAAAATCTTATTAAAGCCTTCAATATCCAAATTAGATGCTAAAATGAATGCCTCATTATTAGGCATCTTACTGTCAAACTCATTCTTCTAGGCCTCTAAGGCCTTTACCTGATCATCTTCTCCTTTAAGGGGAGGAACAAATCTGTTGAAGTCTGAATAAATCAGGCTCAATTTAGCCTCTACTTGGTTTAACTTGCCTTTGAAGAATGACAAGGCCACATTTACCCTTTTAACCTCATCTCCTACCTCTGTCACCACCTCAGGCAACTCTGATTTTAAGGGCTGCAAAAAGGTAAGCTTCTCAAATAGTTGCACCCTAGGAGACCAATTAACAAAATAAGGGTTTAATATACCAAGGTACCCTGTTATCTCTGTGTGTAGGGTGGGCAACTTATTATATGCATTGAGGATGACATCTATCTTATCCTTCAATATATCAATTCTATGTTGCAAAATGCACCTAAATGCATTCAAGGCTATCTTATTCTTCTTTTCTCACATGTCATCCTTTTCAACCACCTCCTCTGATTTTGCTTTCTCCTCAATTTGCAAAGGTTGTTGTGAAGGTACATACACCACTTTAGGATTTTCTTCTAATTGATTCATTAGCTTAGCAATCACCTAATTTTGTTGGTGTATCTTGATATGGCACATCTCCCAGTATTTTGGCAAAGCACTGGTCTCTTCTATCAAAATGCTACATTTATCAGACAGTTGCTTGGTGTTGTCCTCATTTAAGTGTGCCCAGTGTGTCATAATATGGGATATCTCTAGATCCCGTGTATTTTGTACTGACCAGACCATTTGATTTCCCACCATATTCTCCTGGATGTTTACCAACTGAGGTTTCTGGTCTTTTGGGCAAAGGCTCCACATGGAAAAGGCTTGAGACTTTGGGCTATACCCAAAACCATTTATCATGTCCCCCATTTGCACCTCACTTGCCATTTTCAAATCTGGCTGCTTCCTTATCTGATCAATGATGAAAGCTGAGGCCAGTTTGCAGCCTTCAGCAAGCAATATGCCACTGTTTAATACCATCTGCCTAGCCTCATCTGGTGAGATATCCTCACTGTCAGGGTCATATGATTGTAGTGCCAATAGAGCCTCATTAGTGACCGTTTCCTCTCCATCAACTTTGAATTGAGCTCTTATTTCCTCCTTCTTATGCCACCTTAGGAAATCTTTAAATTCATCAGTCTTGATGAAATTATCATCACTTAAAAACTGTTGCTGATGTAGTAATCTTTCATCAATGCAAGACTTGAGAGGCAACTCAATATTTTCCTCTATATCTAGTTGTTGCTTCTTTTCTTGTCTGATCAATTTTCTTAGGTTATGGTCATATAACCTATTCCCAGGAACCAAGGCACTTTATCCTTTTTCTTTTCCTACCTAACAGTTGAAAGCTGGGAGACCTCTGTTAGGTCAATGATATGGCCCTCTTCTCCCTGCAACTGTGGTGCCTCTGCAACATCTTGTTGAGGCTGATCATATTGAGGTGGACGGGCATAGTCACCATCACTACCACTTTCATATTCTGACTCTGAATGATCAAGCTCCTGAGCTCCTTTCTTATCTAGAACATTATCAAGTTGCTCACAAAGCACATAGAAATTATCAATCATGGCTTTGATCCTATCAAAATAGGGCAAATCAGGGTAGAAGCCTCCAAAAGCCAACCCATTTCTCTTTATTTGTGTTTCTAGCTTCAGTAATTCCTGAATCCTCTCCCTTCTTGTTCTGATTTCATCTTCATCAAGAAGGTTTCTTGTTTCATCCTCTTCTATACATGTACAATGAACATTTGTATTAGGGATTGTGGGAGTTAAAAGCTTTCTGAATCCTGCCATGAAACCCTCAGGATCAATATATCTATATGAGGCTGCCCCCATTCTGCAGATCTCCAACCACTAGTTGATTGTGTCAATGACACCTTTGCCAATAGTGAAATTGAAAATCTTGAATTGCCTATGGGTTAAGGTCCCCTTCCTATGCGGCACAAAATGCTTATTATTTGTCAATAAAAGTTGCCAGATGAATTCCATGGAAACAACTCTTGATGGCACATGGTAGGGCAAGATATGAGGTGGATGTACATACCCATATACCCTGATCATGGTAAATTTCTCTTCAAGAAAGAAGTCTCCCCAGTTATGATCTCCCTCCCATTTGTCTACATAATCACAAGGCCTCAGTAGTTGGAGCACCTTGATTGGGAGCCTTGTCTTGCTGATGCCCATGCTCTGCATTATTGGATATACAATCCAGTTCTCAAATGCACAGTAATCACAATCTTTGGATGTATAGTTCCAAATCCTAACCCAAAACTGAACGAAATTAGGCTTGTCCTTAAAAATCCTTTGAGGATCCAAATTGTTCACATCCATGATCCCGAAGTTAAAATGTAAGAGCAGGTGCATCAAGATGGAATAATGAAAGAACCTAGGTTCTTTTTCCTTGGGATCCTTCATCTTCTTCTGTGTTGCTACAAAACCTTCATGCATCTTATCAATGATGTATTGTATGTAGTCATAACTAGTGCTAGAATGCACCTCTTGTAAGTCAAGTACCATCATTAAAATCTCAGCGTTAATTTTCTCAGCTCTTCCATCTCTCCCTAACACTCTACACAGGGCACATGCGATATACTTAATATAGAAATGCAGGTCCTTGAAGAAATAGGGTGTTGTCCCAGGTATAGGAGTAAGATGGTTTCTAACCTCCTTATGCATGTGTTTCTGCAATTGTCCCCTAGAAATTCCAGGCTTTAACCTATATCTCTCTTCTTGTTTAGTAATATTGATTTTTGTGGACATAGTATTGTACAAGCCAAAGGCTTGCATAAATGAGTTTCTGTTCAGGATAAGCAGGGCAGTGCCATCATTTTTCTTAATTGTCTTGGATAGGACATCATAGTGACTGGCAAGACCTAAGAACAAGTCTACATCTATATAGACACCAGGGACAATTAACCTAGCTAGACCACAAGTCCAAGGGTTTGATATTGGAATAGCCTTATCAGAATTGTTATAGAAGTAGTTGTAAAGAGAAAAACTATTGATCCTGGAGTGTGAGCATCTTTGATCTTACAGTAATCATTAGTCAACACATTTGCATTTGCCCTTTTGTTCTGCGTAGAACCTGGCAGCAATTTTAGGAATTCATCAGAATAATTCCTCTTCCCTTTAGCATCATCATCTACCTCTTCGCTTCTCCCACTGGTAGAAGCCACACTAATTTCTCTACTCATCTTTTCTTTGTTTCAATCCTCTTTTCTTTACCGATATTGAAGCAAATATTCTATCAAGACTCACTTCTCTTCTCTGTGCACTATTCCCAGCAATTCAAAACCTGATAATCAATTGAGTACTCTGCAACTTAACCAATTTCTACTTTCAGCAAACAGAAAACCTAGCACATCTCCGCTCTGTAACTCCAAATGCAAGATAAGTTAAAAATGAGCCTTCAATCAATGCTTTATGGTAACTATTTCAAGTACATGACTCATCATTTGAATAATCATCAATTTTGTCTTCAATTCAACACGCTGTGAAATTAATTGAAAACCTAGCTGTAGTTCATGAGTGTGACAGGAAATCAAATTTATATATGTGTATCTTCTGAAAAATCCTTATAAAATTTGAAAGAGATGACATTCCTCCTTTTGATTGGCTCTTTGTCAGACATCTCAGCTACCCTTGTTACATAGTAATCAATTTCCTAGATTGTCATTGGACGCCAAATCATTCATTGCTATCATGTCATCAACTGCCACCTTTTCTAAAATTTCATATTCAGCGACCACGCGACTGTGTTATTATCTTCTTGTCGCTGACCCAACTCTTTTAACCCTTAAATCTTTTGGAGACCAAGCGACTGTGTTATTTTCTTTGCCTGGCTAACCATAGTTTATTTATGGCGATCACGCGACTGAAGGAATCAAAGTTGCTGTGTGAAATACTTAACTCACAATTTATTTGGAGACTCCGCGACTGATGGTTACCTTTATCTTTTACAGTTATCTCCAAGTTGCGAGTACCTTTTCCTTAAGGCTCTTTTAATTAGAGACTTCACGACCACTGTTTGATCTGTTCATCTTTGCATTCGACGGCTCCGCTAAGTCACTGAACATTTCTTAATACCTTTATATTATTTGGAGACTACGCGACAACAAAGGACTTTATACTTAGTCTCCTAATCGCCAAATGACCTTTTTCCTTTGGGAGACCACACGAAAAACCTCTTAATCCTTTCACCTTTGGACACGTGTCTCCATCCATCGCTTGTCTCTGAATCGCTGAATAAAAACTGACTCAGCATCCTAATCCAGCGACCACCCGACTGCCTTATATTCCAAATTGTATGTGGTTAGTCGCGAAGTCTCGACATCTTTCACTTAACTATCATCTCTTTTGGAGACTACGTGACATAAACTTTATACTTATTAGATAACTGCAAGCCAATTCAGAGACCACGCGACTGAAGAAATTGCCAAGTCTCGTAAAAATTCACTAACTGCTGGATCATTCACGCGATACTGCGACTCATCTGTGGGCCCTTTTGCTAATTGCTGACATGTTTCTTTATTTGGAGACTTCATGACTGAAGGGCTCTGCCAAGTCTCACAAAACAAAAGGAATATTCTATTTCTTTGAGAGACATGCTGACAATAGTTAATCACCAAGTCTCGAAATAAAAAGGAATATGTTGTTAAGATCACGTGACTAGGCGACTATGGTAAAAAACAAATGACTTAAGTTGTTTCAAAAGGGTAATGCCAAAATAGAAACATGTTGAACACTTAGGGTTTTTCTCATTTTGTCCTAGAGCAGGACATAGGGTTTTGAGGTTTTGCATTTTCACATGGATTTTGACCTGAAGACCGTAAAAATTTCAATGGAGATATTACAAGGAACTGAGAGACTTCTGACTTTAGGAAAGAAAAGAGCATTAGGATCAAAATTTTTTGGCAAACAGACCAGAGCCAGGAATACAACCAACATGTAGCTTGCTTGAAATTTTTTCATGTATCAAACCCGTTAAAATCATTCGAGAACAAACACGAAATGTTGTAGAAATCTTAGGCCAAAAAGTGATTGAATCTCTTTATTATGTTTTATGGTCTCAAAACTTTGGAAGGATTCATCCATTTCTAAAAACAAAAAACATCAAATGAGTACAAAAATCTGAAAGTTGATCCAAGGACCCGTTTCTGAGTTATATCCATCTTAGTTGTCACAAGTCCTAAAATTTTGTTTATACACACCCTTGCTAAAATAAGTTGATCATTGTTTCATCCAAGTCATTGTGAAAGTATTTTCATAAACACCATTAATCTTTGGTGTTGAAGGTTCATCATTAAGGATTCCAGATCCTTAACTTAGAACCCAAGAAATTAAAATTAATTTCTAACTTTCATCATAGAAATATATATTTTTCTATTAGGTTCTATCATCTTAGACATACTTCATTTTGAACATCCAACATTGAAGCACATAATCATCACTTGATAGAAAACTCTTTTTAGAATTCAAGACAACATCCAACAACTCTAAGTGGATATTTCTCACATTAGTTTGATCAAGTTTCATGGCTATACATACTTGATCCTATCATTTTAAACTACAAAAAATGTACAACTGAGATAGAAATACAACAACCAGAGAAAGGATAATAACAACAAAAACCAACGATGTAAACAACAACAACCCTGAAAAAGAGGTAACCAGAGAAAATCTAAGAGAAGCCCAACATGATGTCAATTTTCAAAAACTTGTGGAAAAATTCTTAGAGGCTAGTAATGAATTTCATGACTTTAACACAATCAGGAGTCAGATTACCCCATGACTATGACATTTCAAAATTAAAATAAGATGATGAAGTTAATCTCCTAGGTGCCTTGAACAAACAAATCAAGGTTTTACAACAACTTCATGACATTCAAAGAGGAACTTCAACAAATAAATATACACTAGAAGGTATTTGTTTGTTCCCGTTTGATAAAAGTTTGAACATGATGTCATTTCTGCCAAACATATGTTGCAGTTGTGATCAAATTCTAAAACTAGGAACAATGATAATGACAATAATTCCCTTTTTTATTCACATGGTCTTGGAATCCCTATTTATATAATATCCAAGGGATGCATACAAGCTTCAGACCAATGTGTCTCTACATAACTAAAACCTAACCCTAAGATCAACAACTGAACATCATAGTTACAATTAAGGAATGATTTACATCCTTGTTTGAAAATGGTTATTGACCGCTGGGATTCATAATAATAATTGCTAGCAGATCATTTGTGATTTGTCTGAGATAATCTACATAATGATTCTTTGTTATGATCTTCATAGTTCTTAGATCATATGTTCATCTATATACTTTTCCTGATAGTGGATATCATCAATGGTATCTCGAACAACTTCAACATCAAGAACAAGATCATCAACGTTGTCGACCATCCTCTCGCATCCTCCATCCTTGTAAATATTCCTCAAAGAATGTCTGCATGTGATCATCCTTCAGTCCTAAAGATCGCATTATCCCATCAACAGATGGATCCATGGTATTCATCATATTCGAAACCCTACATGAAAAATGATAATGATGTATCAAATAATAGCCAAAACCCTAACTAGAATAAAATATAATTAAAATATTAAAACAACATAAATAAATCCACATCAACACTGCCACCCAAGCATCTTATCCTTTTCATCGTCAAGGACACATGCCATCATCACGTGATCCTGTGATGGATAAAGGACATCCAATTTTTTATTGTGGGATCACGCCAACCGTCGATCCTTTCCTTGCTTTAACAAGTGATCCTCGCTATTTAGAACCTATGGGCCTGAGACATGTTTTGTTCAGGCATGATCTTGTGAAGGATAAAAAACATGCATCTTCTGATCACAGGATCACGCCAACCGTTGATCTTTGTCGTGCTTTAACCGTTGATCAACCTTAAGCCTCCCTTAAAACTTGATCAACTTTTCTACTCGGTTAAAACACCACTGTTGATCATACCTATGTGCTAAAAGAAAAGGTCTTTAGCAGTGCGTACTTTAACTGACTTCAAAAATGATGTGCCTCCTCATCAACCTATTTGACCAATCCGGTACTGCCATTTGTTATCCCTGTTGTCTCTTTGCTTAGAACACTTGCGGGCCCATGACATTTTTCGATCAGGCGTGATCCCGTGAAGAATAAACATCGTGCATCTTCGATTAGAGGCATCATGCATGTTGTTGATCTTTGTCGAGATTTAACCATCAATCTTCCATCCTCGCTTCTTAGAACATGTAGGCCCGGGACACGTGGTATTAATGCATGATCCCATGAAGAATAAAGAACATTTAGTTTATGTTTGTAGAATCATGTCGACTGTCAGATTAACTCTGATTTGCTTTATGCTTTATTTTATTGGCCCCACTCATGAGAGATCTCAATGAACACTTGTTAGCGAGGCTTGATTCCGTGATGGGTAAAGATCTTTTAATTTATGATAGTAGAATCACACACACCATCGATCTTTGTTGTGTGTTAGTCATCGAATAGATCTGCACACAAAAAAGAAAACAAGAAAAGCCCGCAAAAACACATGCAATGACTAGAAATATGAATTTTAAAATGAAACTAGGTAATACAAAACATATAAATCTCATCGACATCTAGGTAAAAAATACTTCCGTGAGCTATCTGGATTTGCAAATTGATCTACCAATTTGGGTTCCACTAGTGTCTCTTTCTGGGGATGCGTGTTCATATCTGGACATAGCAAGATCTAAATAATCTTTGGAGAAGCATACCATATATTCCTATTATGAGATAATTTCATTGGGTGGACCTAGGCCCCCCCCAAAAAGAATTACAATTCTTTCCTCTATCAAAGACCCAATTCTGATCATGCAGTAATATGAACATCTTGAGAATATTATCATTTTTAATCTCACTATACATCATCTTCTGATTAGCTGACTTCCCTTTTAACTTCTGAATCAGAGAAGGTTTTTTATGTTTGCATTCCTCTTCACACCTGGTTGTAAGACCTTTACTCACCCTTTGTGATGAGTTATGGATTTTTCATTTGTTCCTTAAGTATTCTTCACGCCTTCTTGGACATTTATTGAGAAACCCTATGATTTTATTATTCCCTTCCTTCTCAGGAAATTTTTTTAAATCAACTTTAGCGATATATTTAAATTTCTCATGATTTTGATTTCCTTTTTTGATTTGTGATTTAGTTTCTGACTATGCACTTATTCCGGGAGAGATATTTTCCCCAAGATCATTTTCTTCCTTACTGATGTCTAAAACTTTGATATCAATATTTTTGTCCAGATTTTCCATGGTTTCAAGATTTAAAACATCGCATATTCCTTTGGCCTATTCTTCTATTGATGATATCATACTCTCAACATTATAGCATTCATCTTCAAAACTCAGTATACTAACCATACTATCTGGACATACTTCACCCTTCTTATATAATGGATTTAAATATAACAATAAATTAGCTCTGAAAAAATTATCACAATAGTTTGCATGATCCTTTTCTGTTGTTTCATTATATAATGGATTTGAAATAATTTTAAGGTCATTCTTACATGTATCCTCTCCTATATGTTTATCATAATCCACACTTTCACTAGATGGATCATCTTTTTGAGTGTATTTATGTACTTCATCAACAGGCCAATATCTTCATTATCTGCAGAAATTTCTTCCTCTTGCATGTGTATTGATTCACTAGTCTATTCGTTCTAGTGGACTGAGAAAAAATTTGCACCATTTATCTAAACATGTTTCTGATATTCAATATCTAATAGATCTAAAATATCTTCTACATTGAGGAGACCTTACCCATTATCACTGTCATTGATACTTGTTTCCATACAAATTTCACCATGTACAATTTCTTCTTTGACTTGATCTGAATTTTCTTCCTCCATGTCATCATTCTTTTCATCTTTATTTATTTCAACACAAGTGTCATCATGGTTCTCAAGCATGGATGCTTATTTATCCTCTACGTGACTAGTGCATTCATCTTCCTTACTATGTAATTCAGACCAATGGTACCATTCTAGATTGTCAGAGTCAACCTATTGTGAAACATCCCCATCAAGGTATTCTTCATCCATTTATGTTGAACAAAAGCTTCAAACTAGAGTCACCTGAGATTTCCAATTCATGAATTTTATTTAAGAATTTATTGCATGGAGAAATGATGTTTGGAGGTATTTCCTGATAAATATTTACCATTCTTATGAACAAATGTGTTGCAGATTCACCTTCATATCTTTCCAATTTGAAAAATGCATCCAATGGAGATATGTAAGGTTTTTCTTCCATAATGTAATTCTGATTTTCATCTTGTTCATAGCACATGCTATCTTCTTCCTCACCTGCATCATGAAAAACATCAAGAAACCATTGCTCAAACTGCCTCCACAATGAGATACTCTGTGTAGGTAGTAATTCATAAGCTTCTCTTGCATTATCCTTTAATGACCACACAAACAACTTCATACCCTGTGACTACGTCACAAGATACACCAAAGATTTGACAAGACATTCAAATCATCTATCACCTGTCATTAATTGTTTTAGCAGTTGTGCTGCTATACTCCATTTGATTAAAACTCTCACATAAACTTACTTCAGTAGTAGCAGTCATGCATATGACATCCAAAGACATACCTAAGTCTCCCCTAAAGATAGAAACCACTAAAAGTCATTGAAACTCATCATTCATCACAAACATGCTTGAAAACATACTAAGAACACAAAATTAATAGTTGACATCAATGACAATATAATATTTGATCATCATGTAATCAAATCACTATGTCATCACCAAAACACACTTACTATCACTGCATTAGATTTTCCAACAATCTCCCCCTTTGGCATTGATGGTAACACTCTATGTGACACCAATGATGACAAAAATCTTCATCAATAGAATATATCAACATCTTCAATCATGAAACATTAAGGTAAAAAGTGTTTCCACTTCTATCTTTCACTTGTACTACAATTACTCCCCCTTTCACTAAACTTCACTCTTTGTTAAACACACATACATGTTCACATCTTCACACATCTTCTCCCCCTTTTAAAATAATGCCAAAGGTGCCAAATACACCTGATATCTTCTCTGAAATACCCAACTAACCAAAGCACATTACTTCACAAACTTTTCCCCCTAAGGAGTAGCCTCACAACCTCAATCCACTCATAAAAATATTCAATGAATACATTGGGAGTGATGCAATTGCATCTTCTTTTAATTAAGAGCAGATAGGGGAATGACCCCTAACCTACCTTTTAGATACTCAAATGTATTCTTAGGCAATGGTTTAGTAAAAATCAACAACTTGCTCCTTAAGTGGAACATAATCCAACCTTACTTCCTTTTCATGTACATGTTCTCTAAGAAAATGATTTTTGATATCTATATGCTTTGTATTCGAGTGTATCACATGGTTCTTTGAAATGTTAATAGCACTTGTATTGTCACAGTAGATAACCACCGGTTCATTTACCTTCTCTTGTATTCCTTCTAGAATGTGCTTAACCCATACTATCCGAGTATAATTAATTGCAACAACATCATACTCAACTTCAACTGTAGATTGTGATATACAATTCTACTTCTTTCTTGTCCAAGATACAAGCCTCTCACCAAGAAAGAATGCACCTCCACTTGTGCTCTTTCGATCATCGACACTACCAGCCCAATAAGTATCAGTAGACACATTTAAAGAAAAATCACCCTTATGTCCATACCAGAGACCATAATGTTTAGTCCCCTTTAAATATATGAAGATTCTCTTAACTGCAACCATATGAGATTCCTTAGGTTTAGAAGAAAATCTAGCTACTAATCCAACTTCCTTCTCTATATCCGGTCTACTGTGCACAACATACCGTATCTTACCGATCATGGACATGTAAAGTGTCTCATCCATTTCTTTAGAATCATCTTCCTTTGACAGTTTGCAACCAATTACCATAGGGGTACCAATCAATTTTGAGTCCTCTAGTCCAAAAGTCTTTAGTATTTATCTTACATACTTGGACTAACTTATGTATATACCATCTTTCATCTTTTGAACTTGCAATCCAATGAAGAATTTGATCTCACCAATCATAGACATCTCAAATTATTTCCTCATCTCATCTACAAATTATCTACTCAACTCTTCATTGCCACCAAAAATGATATCATCTACAAATATCTCTGCAATTAGCAATCTTTCATCTTTCTCAGCCTTCAAATACACATTGTTGTTATCACTTGTTTTGACAAAACCAATTTGAATCAAATATGAGTGCAACCTCTCATACTATGCTCTAGGTGCTTGTTTCAATCAATACAAATCTTTTTGTAATCTACACACCATATTATTACCTTCAGAATTAACACACTAGTACATTTGGGGCATATTTCTGACGACCTTTAATCAGAATTCTGATAAGACTTTGTTAGACTGCTGAAAAATGTCACCGTCAAAAAATTGTCATCGAAACATCCGACGAAGCTCTCCAATGTCAAAACTCTGACACAGATATGCGTCAAATTTCTGACAAGAGGTTTCATCTGAGGATACTATTTGTCCGACGACATCCTCATCGGTGGAACTTGATTTGTCGTCAGAATTATGATGTCAGTCAAGGGATTCCCATCTGACGAGGATAGTATGTGTCCAACGACATCCTCGTTGATGTAATTTGGCAGGTCGTCAGAATTTTGATGACCGTCAGGGGCTACACATCCAATGAGGATGTTGTTAGACATACAATATCCTTGTTGGTGGAATTTGATAGGTCATCAAAATTCTAATGACCATTAGGGGTTGCACATCCCATGAGGATGTTCTTAGACTTACAAATCCTCATCGGTGGAATTTGATAGGTCGTCAAATTTCTGACGTCAAATTATAATTAAAAAATAAAAAATACAAAATAAAAGGGTTGTGAATGATGAAAATAAATAATTGATGCTAATTTTTAAAGAAATGTGGGAAGAGTGACAATAAGGCTAAATAGTGTGCACATTAATCATAAGGACGTTGAAACAGAATGAGTCATTGAGGGATTGTTTATATTTCATCTATATTTATGATTTATTGGTGGATGTAAGAAAATTATTGAATACCATATATATCACTACCAGGTCTCCTGTGTTAATTTCAGCCCAAAACAGAGCTATTGCTTTGTCAGTCTTTATAAGAAACTCAAATCTATCCTCTCATTACAAGAATATATTGATTAAGAGAAATCATAGTCATATGAAATAACACAAAATTTATGCACTTCCATTCATTTCAGACAATTAGATCTGAATATATATATTAAGACAAAAAATGCATCCCAAATATTATGCCATGAAAATATTGAGAGAGAAAGATGCAAATTTATGCTGGAAAATCTAGATAACTTTACATATTAATCCACACAAAGATTGAGAGAGAGAGTTGTAATTGTTTAGTTGGTGAAGGAAAATGGGAGTGAGTGAGTAGCTATTGGGTAGATAAATATAGAGTATAAAGTTGTAAAACATCACAAATTGTTAGAACAGATTAGATGTTAGCATGAAGTAAGGACGTCATATTTCCATTATTATGGGGACAAGAGAAATGTGTAATAGCAGAAGAGGGTTTGCATGGTAAGATAAAATTAGAAGGAGTTAATTGGAGGTGGACCATGTTGGAAATGAGTTGAGTAACTGAGAGGGGAGGGGTGAATTAGTTACCACAAAAACAAATCCAAGTCCCTTAGATGTCTTAAACAAATTTACCACTGTTGCTCGGTTAACACTAATATTCTATTGCCACTCGGTTAACATAGAAAATCTTAAGATATTAACTATGATTATCCTTTAGTAATTAATTGAAGAAACATAAACCATAAAGAAAATAAAATGTACATAGATAACACCAAGATTTAACGTGGAAACCCAATATGGGAAAAACCACCAATTGCAACTAGTCACTATTTTTCACTCTTCTGAAGTGAGTCCTGTTAGGAGCAAACCTTGTTAAAGGTTACAATAACACACCGTTAGGTGTGACCCTGCTAGAGGATTTAATCACCCTGTAAGGAGTGGCTTTGTTAGAGGTCTTCAAACACTTCAATATAGAAATGTCACCTTGTGAGAGGATTTACAAAAGACTGTTAAGTCTACTCTGTAAAGAGATTTTGATCACTGTTACAATTGTTAGAGAGTAACAATGGATTGACCTATTTTGAGAAGCAACTATCTTTGCTGATTCAGATCTATGCTCTGGTATTAATTACTTGATCCTCACCGATCGAATATTCTGTTGCAACTCTGTATGTTCTATCCTTAATCAAAATCCCATCTGATTTCGCCTCCACACTTCATGTCATAAACACATATCTCACTTTCTTACTTACACCATATTCAATCCAAACTTGACCTTATATATATATAATAATAATAATAATAATAATAAGCCTTGTCAAGTCAGCCTTAATAACCTTCCAAATAATCAATAAGACTTAAGTTTGTCGGCTTCATATCACCAATTAACCATAAAGTATAAACTGTTGTTAGTCGGCTGTCACTAAAAGCATAACTTTGTTAATACTGAAATCCTTCAATGCCCGACCAAAACTGTAATGCCCGAGTGAACTCAGTTAGAACTAAAAATACTTTGGTCTTCTTCATTGCCAGAGAGTGCTTGGCATAAAGTGATTGTGCTCGAATAGGATTAGACATTTGTGTAAACATCACTGCATTTGTGTAAACATCAATGATAATACACAATTGAATAATTGTCATCAATAATCTCCCTCTTTGGCATTGATGACAACACAACATGTCATAATACAAAGAAATATAGAGCAAAAAATATAAGAATCAAATTTTATTAATGTCCTTTGCTTCATTCTAATTCTCATCCAAAAAATCCCTCTATCTTCACAATCACTGAAATACAGATTTCTTCCTCTTACATTAATCTCTGTTCTCTAATAAAATTTCTCCCTCTGTTATCAATCTCTCCCCCAGTAATCTTTATGACATCAATAATCTCTCCCTCTTTGACAACCAATTCCAAAGACACCATCCAATACACATCCAATAAAGTTGTAATGTACCTATTTTGTACTGATTCATATGCAATAAGCTCTAAATATCTACATCAACATGTTAAGTATGTTCTATAGCTCGGTTGATGCATCACTAAACTTTCCATTAGTGAGCCTCAGTTAGGGGAATCAACCCTGGCTTTCCTCTAAAATACAAGAATGCATCTTTAGGTAATGGGTTTGTGAATATGTCTACAATTTGTTCTTTAGTATTCACATATTCCAATCTTACTTCCTTGTCTTGAACCAATTCTCTCAAGAAATGATACTTTATTGCAATATGTTTAGTCTTAGTATGCATCACAGGGTTCTTTGAAATGTTAATAGCACTAGTGTTTTCATAGTAGATAATAACTGGTTCTTTGATTTCTTCCTTCATACCTGACAACAACTATTTGAATCATATGATATTTGAACAATTTACTGCTGCAGCAACATACTCTACCTCTGTTGTAGACTGAGAAATACAATTCTGTTTCTTACTAGTCCAAGAGACTAATCTCTTCCCAAGGAATAATGTTCCACCACTTGTGCTCTTTCTCTCATCAACACTTCCTTCCCAATCAGCATCATTAAAAGTCTTCAAATCAAAGTTTCCTCCTTTCTTATACCACAATCCATAATCTTCAGTACCCTTAAGATATCTTAGAATCCTTTTGATAGCCATTAAATGATTCTCTCTAGGATTAGCTGAAAACCTTGCAACAATACCGACTGCTAATGCAATATCAGGTCTAGTGTGAACAACATATTGAAGTTTACCAATCAAGGATCTATAGTAGTTTGATTTACGTCCTTTGAATCATCACCCTTAGACAACTTATGTCTAGTAGGCATAGGTGTTCCAATTGATCTAGAGTCTTCCATCCCAAATTTCTTTAGTATCTCTTTGATGTATTTAGACTGAGTAATATAGATACCATCCTTCATCTAATAAACTTGTAAACCAACAAAGAATTTGATTTCAACAAACATAGACATCTCAAATTCCTTACTCATAGCTTCAGAGAATTCTTTACATAAATCATCATGTCCAGTAAATAGTATGTCATCCATAAATATCTCTGCTAATAGTATCTTGTTCTGAGGTCCTTCTTTGATGTACAAGCTACTATTGTCATTAGTTCTCTAAAATCCAATACTTATCAAGTAACCATGCAATCTTCTCCATACCGCGATCTAGGAGCTTCCTTCAGTCCATACAATGCTTTGTGCAGTTTGCAAACCATATTCCTTTTGTTAGGATCTACAAAACCTTTAGGTTGCTCAATATAGACTTCCTCTTCAAGAATTCCATTCAAGAATGCAGATTTTACATCCATTTGATATACCTTGAATCCTTTATGTGCAACATATGCCATAAGAGTTCTGACTCCTTCAAGTATTGCAACAGGAGCAAAAGTTTCTCCATAATCAATACCCTCTTCTTGAGCATATCCTTTACATACTAATCTTGCTTTGTTTCTGGAAACTTCTCCCTTTTCATTCATATTATTTCTGAAAACCCACTTAGTACCAATCACATTTTTATCTTTTGGTCTAGGTACAAGAGTCCAGGTTTTTTTTTTCTATTTGCTCAATCTCTTCATTCATTGCTTCGATCCATCTTTCATCATTCAATGCATCTTTAATAGTTCTAGTTTCAATTTCACTAAGCAAACATGTACCTTTGATTTTGTTCCTTGTCACTATACCTGTAGACGTCCAAAAATATTAATATTAATATTAATATTATTTTCCCTATTATTCCTCTAACTATTTAATTCAATCAATTAAATAGTTTCATTTATCAATAGTTTAAATACACTTCTAATGTATTTTATTTAAATACATTTGCCTCCACAAAATCCCCTTTTAATAAATTTATATTTATTAAATCCTCCATATTCTTAATTCTTCTAAAGCATGATTTATTCAAATTCAATTTGGATTAT
>MU226171.1:689192-708831 GCA_018584345.1 Thuja plicata
TGTTACATGTTAGTTTCCTTTTGGTTAAAATGAATCATGTTTCTCATTTCATAGCATAGTTCTTGCATCATAGTTTTTAATCTCATGTCTTGCATATCAATTTGAGCATCAACTTTAGGAAGGATTTTAGACTAGTTTTCCATACTAGTTCTTGAATTTATCCTTTGATTCAAAGCTTGCATTCCATAGTTACATTGCCTTGGGGATTCATAACATTTTGTGTGTTTGAGAGAGCACACCTACATCTAATCTAAAACAGAAAATCAAAATGAGTAGAATAGGGTGCATTTGTTTACTTATTTTAAGCTCAATATGCTGTTATTTGGTATTCTTTGTTGCTTGCTTGCTCTTTTACATGCTTTTAATTGATTATATGTGATAACCCACTAATGTTTGCATGTTTGAGCTTGCTCCCAACAGGTTGAAGGATTCCTCATACACAATACCTTATGTCTGATCTCAAATTATTGGTTCAGGTGCATTGTGCCTTCTGATATACTTTGCAAGTATAGGTTCCATCCTCTTTGATTCTGGGTTTGCTCTACTATGTTCACCATGCTCAAATATTATGTTTTGTTCTTCTGTCTGATACTCGGGTTCCACTATCTGAGACTTAGGTACCTCTATCTGTGACTTGGGTGCCTTTGTCTGTGACTCAGTTTCCTCTGTCTGTGACTCAGTTTCTTCAGTCTGAGACTCAGTTTCTTCAGTTAGCAACGCTGGTTGCACCAATATCTGTGCTGATGAATTCAGTAGTTGACATGGTTGTTGTCCAATCACCATTGTCTATGTCTTAGGTATAGTATTAGGTTCATAATACACAAAGTTATTGTAGTCCTTAGGCTCTTTGCTGCCCTGTTCTTCATTTCTCTCTGCAAACTTATCAATCTTTACATGCACACTTTCTATGACTTTATGAGTAGTAAGATTCAAACATTTGAATGCTTTGCTTTTGCAGGAGTAGCCTAAGAATATACCTTCATCACCTTTTACATCAAATTTTCTATTTCTTGCTTCCTTCAAGATGTAACATTTAATTCTAAATACTTTGAAATAACAAACATTAGGTTTATAGCCATACCATAATTCAAAAGGTGTCTTCTCAGTACCTTTCTTTAGTTTAACTCGGTTCAAGATGGGAATTGCAGTGTTGATGGCTTCCTTCCAGTATTTGGTAGCAACATTCTTTTCAATCATCAAGGTTCTTGCACAATCCATAATGGATATGTTCCTTCTTTCTGCTATACCATTTTGTTGTGGTGTACCTGGGGTAGATACTTGTCTCTTGATTCCTCTTTCATTGCATAATTCATTGAACTCGTTAGAAATGAATTCTCCTCCTTTGTCAGATCTTAGGCATTTAAGTTTCTTTCCTGTTTCTTTTTAAACTCTGGCAAGGTACCATTTGAACTTCTAAAAAGCTTCTGATTTTTCCTTGAGAAACATAACAGTCATCATTCTGGAATGGTCATCAACAAATAGAATGAAATACTTCTCACCTATGTAACTTTTTGTTCCAATTGGTCCACACAAATCAATATGCACTAATTCCAAGACTTCTTCTGTATTGTGATTCTTGCGCTTGAAACTAGTTTTGCCCATCTTCCCAATTTGACATTGTTTGGATATTGCCAATTTGGGTTTCTTCAAAATAGGAATACCTCTTACTCTTTTATTCTTGCTTATGTTGATCAGGTTATCAAAGCTCACACGACACAACCTTTTATGCCATAATCATCTTTCTTCTACTTGTGCAATAAAACATGAACTTTCATTGAGATCAAGATAAAATAGATTACCTTTTGTTTGTCTTCCAGTTCCAACTAGCTTCCCCTTACCATCTAGGAGCTTGGCCTTACCATTCATGAATTCTACCTTGAAACCAATGTTATTCAGTTGTGCCACATTTAGTGTATTATGCCTTAGTCCTTCAACCAAATAAGAGTTATCACATTTGATTCCTTCAGTTAGAGCAATACAACCCTTACCTTTCACATAGCAGGGTTCATCATTCCCAAAACTGACACTCCCACCATCATAGTGCTCAAGATGTTCAAATTTAGTTTTATCACTAGTCATGTTCTGAGAACAACCACTATCAATTATCCAAGTGTCATTCTTACTAATATGAGAGTAAAGTGCAGTCTTTTCATTATCTTCATTGTATGAATCATCCTTAATAATAATGTAAATCATTTCATCTTCATCTTTATCACTATCAGAATCTTTAGCAATATAACTAGATTTCTTACCTTTGTCCTTTTAGCTTTTGTAGCTTTTTAAATCTTTCTTGCCTTTGTACTTGTTGAACTTTCTCTCACCCTGGTCCTCTTTGTTCAGACACTTAGCAACAATGTGACCAACCTCATTACATGAAAAGAAAATCAATGGTATTCTTCCTTTGTCCTGTCCCTTTTCCTTTTGTAGATCTCTTTGCAAGTAATGCTTTAATGATTTCCAGATCTTCATCATCAGAATCATCATCACTGTCACTGTCAATCTATTTTCATTTCATCTTTCCAAGGTTTAATTTAGATTTGAATTCAGACTCAAGATTGCTAGAATTAAGAGAATAATTGTCAAAGTTGTCTAACTCAAAAGTTGTAAGTCTTCCAACCAATCCATCTAGAGTTACATCATTACTGCATCTCATCTCTTGAATAGCTTAAACTCTAATTGCATAGATAGGAAGTAAAGTTATTAATACCTTACTGACCACTGTTTTGTCTTCAATTGTTCCACTAGAAGCTCTGATTACGCTGACACTTTTCTTGATTCTTTCACTGTACTTTGTAATGTCTTCTCCTTCTTTCATTTTCATCAGATCAAACTGACCTCTGAGACTTTCTACTTTGGCTCTCTTTACATTGTCATCTCCTCCATGTATATCATGTAGTTTATTCCACATATCATAGGCAGTAGGGCAGTCCTTGACTTTATCAAATTTGGAATACCTGAGTGAAGAAGAAATATCAATCATCATTACATTATGATGCTTCATGTCCACCATTTGTTCCACAGACATAGGTCTCGATGGTTCCACATACTTGTGATCTAGGAATTGAAAACCAATATCTCCAATAGTAGATAGATGTAGCTTCATCAAATCTTTCCATGCAGTTAAGTTATCCTTGTTGAGCTTGAGGATCTCCCTTCTGTAAGACATCTCTGATCTTTAGCTTAGGCCTTGAAACCTTCCCTGTAAGCACCAAATGTTCTAATACCAATTGTTGGAAATGAGTTGAGTAACTGAGAGGGGAGGGGTGAATTAGTTACCACAAAAACAAATCCAAGTCCCTTAGATGTCTTAAACAAATTTATCACTATTGCTCGGTTAACATAGATATTCTACTATCACTCGGTTAACATAGCAAATCTTAAGATATTAACTATGATTATCCTTTAGTAATTAATTGCAGAAACATAAAGCATAAAAAAAATACAATGTACACAGATAACACCAAGATTTAACATGGAAACCCAATATGGGAAAAACCACCAATTGCAACTAGTCATTGATTTTCACTCTTCTGAAGTGAGCCTTGTTAGGAGCCAACCCTGTTAAAGGTTACAATAACACACTGTTAGGTGTGACGCTGTTAGAGGATTTAATCACCCTGTAAGGAGTGGCCTTGTTAGAGGTCTTCAAACACTTTAATGTAGAAATCTCACCTTGTGAGAGGATTTACAAAAGACTGTTAAGTCTACTCTGTAAAGAGATTTTGATCACTGCTACAATTGTTAGAGAGTAACAATGGATTGACATGTTTTGAGAAGCAACTGTCTTTGTTGATTCATATCTCTACTCTGGATTTAATTAATTGATCCTCACTGATCAGATATTCTATTGTAGCTCTGTATGTTCTGTCCTCAATCAAAATCCCATCTGATTTTGCCTCCACACTTCATGTCATAAACACATATCTCACTTTCTTACTTACACTATATTGAATCCAAACTTGACCTTATATATATATATATATATATATATATATGATAAGCCTTGTCAAGTTGGCCTTAATAACCTTCCAAATAATCAATAAGACTTAAGTTTGTCAGCTTCATATCACCAATTAACCATAGTGTAAACTGTTGTTAGTCGGCTGTCACTAAAAGCATAACTTGGTTAATACTGAAATCCTTCAATGCCCGACCAAAACTGTAATGCCTGAGTGAACTCGGTTAGATCTAAAAATCACTTTGGTCTTCTTCAATGCATGAGAGTGCTTGGCATAAATTGACTATTCTCAGATAGGATTAGACATTTGTGTAAACATCACTACATTTGTGTAAACATAAATGACAATACACAATTGAATAATTGTCACCAACAATACATGAAGTAATTTAGTCCACAGTAGTTTGGACAAGAGCATAAATGCCAAGATTTGGTGTTGGTTGGGACATGACCCTGTAATCAGGGATAATATAATCCTGCAATAACACTGAAATCTCAACCATAAAGAGATTGTTAAAGCAATTACTATTCCCAATCTTAAGAAAGAAAGCAAGATAAATAGAAAGAATAAACTATTAAAAATATGAAATCATTTCAAACAAAATGAATATGCAAACCATGTAGTCCTTCCTTGGTGTTCTCCTTCTTTATGCAATGTGGGCTCTCAGAAATGAGTGCTCAGTTCTATGCCAACATAAGAATTCAAAGAAATTATGGTTACCAAAACCAAAGGTTTGGCTCTCTATTTATAAGATTTTAGGGGATTGATTGACCTGTTAGAAAATAGATTGGAGAGATGACTTGAATAGACTGGTGAGTTAACAAATGGTATGGATGAGTTAACTAATTGGATGGATTAGAAGACTGAATTGAGTGAAGACTTAACTGCTTGTTGGGGGATAAATTAACAATATGGATTGAATAGTTAGGAGAGAGAATTGTGGAGGGAGGAATTGTGATTGAGAAGCTAACTCAAAGTGAGTGTGAGTTATAAATTTAGGAGGATAATTATGATTTAAATAAATAATAAATTAATTATTTGCACAGGTGGGGATTTTTTGTAAATAAATAATTACTTATTTATTAATGAGAGGAATTATTAGTTTAATTAAATAAATATAATTTATTTAATCATGAGAAGGTGATAATTTTTTAATTAAATAAATATAATTTATTTCATCATGAGAGGGGGATAATTATTTTAATTAAATAAATATGATTTATTTAATCACGAGATAGAATTTGATTTAATTATTACATAAATGTAATAGTTAGTGAATGGGGACTATGAATTAAATTTGATTATTTAATTAATTACATGGAGACATGGAATAATTAAATAATGTTTAGTTATTTTATAAATAAATAGGTGATGAAATAGTGATTAGACATTGAATAATTAAAGTAATTAATTAAAACTACTTAATTATGAAATTAAAGGGAAATGATGATTTTGATCTTAGAATATGGTAGAAAGACATGATTTATTAAATAATAAAGATTAATAAATTAAAGAGGAATATTAATAATGTCATTGCATTAGAGCCATAGGTCATTTTTAGGTGTCTACATTTTTCCCCTCTTTGATACAATGCATTTTAGGCGTTGTTTCAAAGAATAACTTGAAAAAATAATGCCCCAATATGCCCTAGTGGGAAAAAGGTGACAACACGGTAAATGATGCCCCCTTGAGAGATTATTTATGCAAGAAAGGCATGACTAATCTCTTAAGAGAAGATGATGAATGTTAGATGAAATGATGCAAGAAAATAATACTTAGTTAGAAGTGGAGAATATGATGACTGCTTGATTTGACATGTGGACATAGAGATTGTTGATAAGAATCATGTCTAGTTTTAGGAAAGACCCATCTTGTATAATACTAGTGACAATATCTAGTTTCAGGAAAGACATATACTATATAAGACAAGTGACAACATCTGGTTTCAGGAAAGATACATCCTATTTAAGACAAATGATGTGATGTCTGGTTTAAGGAAAGACATATCTTGTATAGGACAAATGATGTGATGTCTAGTTTCAGGAAAGACATATCATGTATAAGACAAATGATGTGATCTCTGGTTTCAGGAAAGACATATCTTATATAAGAAAAATGAGGATGAAATGATTGACCAATTGATTTGACTGATTTGAAAATTGATTTGAAAGATAGATAGGTTGGATGACTTTTATAATGTTTGAATTGATTGAGAGAAAATTAGGAGGGGATAGAGTGAGGATGAATCCTTGATTGAAACCCTTAGATTATAGAAAATAGAGAGATTCTAGTTTTAATAACCACATTTGAATTCCAACTGAATTGAGAAATATCTTTCATCATTGAGCCACTTTTATTATAGCAAAACTTGAATATCATCATACCTAGATGTTAAAGATCTAGGCACGACTATCCTTTTCCATTCTAACAAGCACTTTGAACAAACAAGGAATGTGGGCCAATAAATATAGGTCGGGCATTAAGAGTCAAGGTATGTGCGGCGTATCACAACCAATTTATCTATTGCAAGCCCCACAATTAGATACCACATGTGGTTGTGAAGGCTCTTACCACAGATACCCAAAATACTCTTTTAGTATTTCTCAGTCAACATCCCACAGACAAAAGACAAGAAAAGATAAGTCATGAACCATCATGGCATCTCTAATCACTTAGGTGGATTCATGGAGATGATTAGGAACATGACTTGAGAAAATCAAGACATAATAAGACCAAATGGACTCAACAAGTAAGCATCCATACTAATTTTGTGTCTATATTTTTGTAGTTGTTTGGACATTGATTTGTTTGACATTTTGCTTATGCTATCAGATGAAGTATAGGGTACCCCATATAAGACTACTCTATCTCATTTCGAGTGTTCCCTTCCTTGTTTAAAATAACATGACTGTCTTGACAAAAGACTGTTCTATGGGACTCTATTGATAGATAAGACAATGTGACCAATTTGACCGAGGACGTACTAATAAGTTTGACTATTTTGACTTCATTTTGCTAAAGCTCAAATTTGTCGAATGACGTTGTTCAATGCTTGTTTCAAAATGAAAAGGAATTGAATTGATATCCAAAAGAGATTTATTGCAGTTTTTCTTAATTTTACGATTTTTTTGGTTGTCCGAAGCCAATTTTTTTGGACTTTTTAAAAATGTGTTTGGTCCACCATAGGGTTCGTATGTTTGGAGTCGAGGTATGTGCACTATATAACTTAAGTGAAGGACCTTATCACAGACACCCCATACATGGTCCCCTATATGAATATTTTTAAGTTTTTAGAATATTTTTTGAACTTTTAAAAAGATTTTCCAATTTTTAGAGATTTTTTGGGACATTCTTTAATTTTTATGTATTTTTCAAAATTTTTTACAAAATTTTAAGGATTTTTTCAGTGCTTAATGGATCATGACATTGGGTGCCCCCAGTCTGGACAAAGTGGATATTTTATTGTGAAATGGCCATGGTGGACTGACTTTGTGCTGAATATGAGGCATTTAGGATAAGGAATATTGAGAAATCTCAAGTTATGATAGGTTTTATTGTGGAACATGGGTGAAATGATAAGTGATACCAGATTGGAGTCATGATAGATGGTAGAGAAGCAATCTCTACACATGGTGCCAGATTGCCTAGTTTTCACCATGGTACTTGCCCAAGGCGTGACTGAAGTGGTTTTAACCATAGGATGAATTTATTTCTCTTTTATTTCTATTTATGTGTGACCAAAGATGCCCAATTGCCAGGTTTTTGCCAATGTAACTTTTTTCTTTTCTTTTTTTGACAGTTATGAATAGTACTTGTGCAGATGCAAGCTATTGATGGGATCTTATTGGGGCTCACCCTCTGATGTGGATAGATGATATGCTCCAGACTCATAGACTAATGTAATGATGTAAGGACCCAACCAGTTTGGTTCAAAATTTCATAGTTTTTCTCTTTCTGTCTGATTTTTCTAATTTTCCATTAGGACTAGATCACCAAATTAAAAAGCTCTAGGTATGAACTTTTTGTTGTAGCTTCTTCTGACATGGTGTTGATATGCTTGAAAATGTGTCAGTGCCTTTTGTCTCTTTTCATCAAGCATCTCTAGCTATTGTAGTCGATATGCTCTATATTCCTCATCTAAAATGATGTGCTTAAGGAATACGTGCAATGATGGGATTTCAACCTCTATTGGAAAGATGGATTCGGTAGCATATACTAGTGAATACAAAGTGGCACCTGTGGAAGTATGGAAACTATTGCGGTATGCCCATAAGGCAGGGTTGAGTTGGAGATTCCAGTCTCGACTAGCTTCATTGACTATATTTTTTTAGAATTTTAATAATGGTTTTGTTTGTAGCCTCAGCCTGGTCATTTCCTTGGGGAAAGTAGAGTGAATAATAGCTATGGTGGATATGGAATTTTTTGCAAATCTTGTCTACTTGCTTATTTTTGAAGGTTGAGCCATGATCTGTAATTATGGTTTGTGGAACACCATACCGACTTATGATATAGTTCAAAAGGAACTTGGAAATCTATTTTCCATTGGTGTAGGTCATTGGAATTGCTTCAATCCACTTTGTGAAGTACTCAGTGGGTGTTATTATGTACTTATGACTATCAGAGGATAAGGGATGAATATTGCCATCTAGATATAACACCCATTGCGAAAAGGGCCATGGTGATGTGAATGGTTGTAGCTCCTAAGAAGGTGCATTGACGATTTTCCTATGTATCTGACACTTTCTGCATTTTTGTACATATAGGTAAGAATTTGTTTGCATTGTAGGCCAATAATAATTTTTTTAAAAAAGTTTCTTAGCTAAGGTCAAGCCACTAGAATGACCACCGCAAATGCCCTTGTGTACTTCTAATATCATCATGTATGATTCTTCCGAGTTGAGCCATATGAGGAGTGTTCCATCTAGACTACGACGGTAAATGGTATTGGCTATGATAGTGTGTCGAGAGGCTTGCCTTATCAAGGAATTATTTTAGTTCCTGGACAAGTCAATGGGGATTTTTTGGCTAGTTAGATAGGCATATATATATATATATATATCTTTGTACTAGGTATAATTGGGACCAAAAATTTTGCACATGACCTCAGATTGGGCACTTCAAAGGAAGGGACCATGATACATTCAACGATGAATTCATAATGTGTCATATCTGGTGGCATGTCGAGCATAGATACTACAATAGCCATAACACTTGTTGCTCTGTTCTTTATCCTTGGTAACTGCTCAAATGATATCATTTCAAAATTATTATTTATATATTCTACCAAGGCTTTATAAGGAATGAGTTTGTCATCATTTATGTCATAGGTGCCATTGACTTGGTTGATAATCAAGTGATATTCTCCAAATACTTGTAACTCTTGGATTTTCCAGGACAAATATTTGGATCCCTATGACTAGTGCTTCATATTTGGCTATATTGTTGGTATAATCAAATCTTGTCCTATATGATCTTAGAATGGAGTCTCCTTGGGGAGAGATAAATACTATACCAGCTCCTGATCCATTTTGGGTGTGAGATCCGTTGAAGTATAGTTTCCACTATTTTTTCTCCTCCAGAGAAAATATGCTCTCATCTGGGAACTCTATCAACATTGGAGGACTAGAAGGTAAGAGCACATCTTCCATTTGGTTGATAATTTCTTGTCCCTTTATTGCTTTTCTATCCATGTAATTAATGTCAAACTCACTGAGTATCATGAACCATTTGGTGAGGCACCCTGTCAAGGTAGCTTTACTTAATAGATATTTCAATGGATCAATCTTTGCTATTAGGATCGTCTTGTGACTTAACATGTAATGTATGAGTTTTTGGGAAGCAAAAAATACAACCAAGCATGCTCGTTCAATTGCAGTATAGTTTAGTTCATATGCCACAAGTGTTTGACTAATATAGTAGATGTAGTTCCCAACCTTTAGTAGCTTTTAGTTTATTTTGTTAAAATCTTTTTGGCCACTTGCACGTGTGCATCGACTACTCTAGTTTCTATTTGGAGTTTATAATGTATGAATTTTCACTAGATTTCAGTTAGAAAGAACTATGGGTTTTGCGTGATTTGATATTGTTATAGTTAGTCTTATGATTAGTTTTATTATGTTTATCGCATGTTATGATTACACTTATGGTTATGATTATCGACAATACTGACACCATATTTATATGTACATGGATCCTATGTATGCTTTTACTTTGTGTATAATGCAATTTTATTGTATGAGGCAGGGTCATAGTTACTCATGTGTGAAACCCACACGACGTACCATTCTCAACCATTGCTTGTTACATATTATATGTATGCACATGTTCGTCTTTGTGATGACAGGATTGCAAGTACCAGACATTGTCTTCCCTAAATTGGCAGGAGTGGGTGTGCCCTATCACAACATCTCAATGGTAAGAGGGGGGAGATAATGAACAGGTCCAAAACCCCAACTTAAACCTTTCATTGTCCTAATTAGTGGATAAGATTTTGTGTCTTCACCCTTCAAAATCTGTCAAGTGACGTGAATTCAGAAACCTTTCTTTGGGTCTGAGTTTTTCTTATTTTGGTTATGTTGGGTTTTCAGGTTGTATGCTTGGTTTAAGGTCATTTGTGTTAGAATAGAAATTGGGTTGTATGTTATTAATGTTATATTTATTTAAATAATGTAATTATTAAATAAAAAATCAAGGGGGTATTTGGGGGTTCACCCCACAGTGTAGCGGTAGCTACAAGCCGTTGTAACATGACGGTCTTGTGTTCAAATCTTTGCATGTTCAGAATGGATTCATCAATGTGTGTGTAGGCAGAATGTTGTAGACAAAATGGCTTACAGGCATGGTCAAAGGCACTAATGTGGAGACTGTTCATGGGATCCCCATCAGCACATCATACTGACTGTAGGAGCTGCGCAGAGGGCCATGGTTCACAAGACCGGTTGACTAGTGGCTACGCATGATTAGCAGAGGGAGATATAAGGTGGGATGACGTGTCTACTGACTCACCAGTGGAGATGGAAAAATCTTCCAGGGAGCTATAAGGAGACCCACATGGAGTGATAAGGGAGGGCTCAGTGCATGGAGTGATAAGGTGACATGGAGGGATAAGGGTTGAGGAGAGATAAGGGGGTTGCACGTGAGCAAGAAGCAATAAGGATTGTGGAGAGATGAGGGTGGTAGGTGGGTTAGAGGGAGACATAAGGTGGTGCTCGACGATTGGAGAGATAAGGATGGACGTCGACTGGTAGTCTTCGCGTGGGAGATATAAGGAGGGTGTGATGATATAGGTAGTATAACTAGAATATGTCAAATATCTAGGAGGTGTTAATGCCTCAGCAACCTCACTAATGTAACCATGGTGATGGGGTCCCCCCCAAAATGTGACCCCAATGGTTCACAGCTCCAGTCAAAAGCAATTACAAATCAAAAAACAAATCAAGGGGGTATTTGATTAATAAACGTTAATTAAAATACCTTTGTTGATTTAATAGATTTAAGTGGAATTCATAAATTTTATTTAAAAGGTGTAATAAACTTTTAAGTTCAAAACTGAATTAAAGTTGTCTTTTGGAGGATAAATATGATTTTTTTTGTAAAATCAAATCTTTTGACTCCAAAGTCAATTGGAGTTACTTTTAACCCTAGGTGTAAGTTTAGAAACCCTAGGTTAGAAGTTTTTTTTTTCTATTTTAGAAAAAAATTGGGCTCTTTCAAGAACATGAAAGTTGAGGGTTTCGAGCTCTAAATCTTGCCAAGGAGGAATTTTAGGAAGTTGAAGAACAATCTAGATAGCTTGCTTGTGTACCGTTGGATCAATGGTTTCAGAATTGTGAGGATTTTGAGGTAGGATCCTAAATCTGAGTTTGTATGTGTATGTTTTAATGTAAATATGTTATTAGGAAAATTGTATTTTTTCTTTGAGATTAGTTTCGATTGTTGGGTTTTGCTTGAAACTTTTTCTGTATACCCTAGGATGGATTAAGATTAATCTTGTGGATTCAGAATGGTAGTAAACAGATAAGTTAATCCAAATCTTTTTTTTTTTAAAAAAATTTTATGAGTTATCCTTAGAAAACTAATTTTTGTTCTTGAGAAATTCCCCAAAATTAATTTTAGTGCACAATCAATTTTATAAATTAAACCCATTAATGTTAAAGGGAAAAAACCAAGAACATCGTTCCTTTTCAATATATTTATATATATTACCCTTGAAATTGGTGGTTCTATATGTTTTTAGTTTTTTTTTTAATATATATATATATATATATATGAGAGGGGATGACATATTCAAAATGACCCATAAGGAGGATGAAATCTTAGAGGATTATGTGTCGAGATTCTTGTTCAGCCTGCAGAAAAATACTCATCACCAGCTTAATGAGGAGTCTCAAAAACTTCTTTTTCTATGGGGCATAAATGAAGGATGCACTGAGGCTTTGGATCTTATGGCCGGAGGGGATATCACCCAATCCACATGGGGTGATATCATGAAATTCTACCTCAATTACTCAAGAGCTATGGCGAAGAAGGGTAGAGGATACAAAGCCACCTTAGGAAAAACTATGGGTACTGGAGCCTCAAGCGCAGAAATCAAACATTTGTTGTCTGAATTTAAGTAGGACATTATAAATAACATGGCCACCCAGTTGGATACATTGTAGGTGAAAAAGAAACATGAGGAGGCTGAAGCTATGCTAGCAGAGTTCTGTCCACATTGTAGACAAAAGATGATAGATTGTCGTTGCAAATTGGTTGCCAACATGGAGATTGTGCAACTACCCACTGATTACAAGCCAATTGAAGGGGATGATGAGAAAGTGTTCTTCATTGCACAACGAAGACCATGGGCTCAAAGACAAAGTATGCCTCAGGACCTGATTACTTTTACTGGTCCATTTTATGGTAATCAATGGCAACAACCTATGAATAATCAATACCCTCCTTGGAATAATCCTCAACCTCAGTGGCAAACTTTCTCAAGTCCTCAATGGAAAAAAACCCCAAGGGAATTGAAAAAAAACCCAAGGAAATTAGAAACAAAACCCTTAGTGGCGTGGAGGTCTGCAATGGCCAAACCAGCAGCAGGGACTCCTGCAGCCACCACAATAGCCACAACACCAAGCCCTTCTGCCACCTGCTGCAGCCACGGTAGCACCCCCTAAGCCTACTCAACTCCCTGCAAAACCTCAGCCAAATCCTAATCATAGGCCACCAGTGCCTCAACAAAATGTCTATTTAGTGGATCCAGACCAGTACCCTACAAACGTAATCAACGACATTCATTTATGGTCTAGCATATCTCTGCCTGCACCTCCTATCATAACTGAAGTAACCCCAGAGGAGCCCCTACCTCAAACTATGCCAGAGTCTACTCTAGTAGGTCCAATGATATTACCAACACCAGTGCAGCCATCTCAACCTCCCTTCCCACAAAGGCTACGAGTTGACAACTCTAAACCTAAGGAAGAGGCAACCTTCAACATCCTAGATCAATTAAAGAACATCAATGTTCATATTCCATTGTTATAGGCAATAAAGGATGTTCCCACATATGGGAAGGCTATCAAGGTGGCCTGCTTTAAAAATCCTGGTCGTAAGCGGAAGGACCCATAGACAGTCCATGTCCTGGGTAAACTTGCTGATATCATGCTCGACAAGATAGTGGTTCCCAAGTATTTTGATCTAGGCAACCCAGTTGTTGAAGTAATCATAAATGGGACAACCATAAAAAATGCTCTAATTGACCTAGGCGCTGCCATAAATGTCATGAAAAAGGATATCATGTAGCAACTTCACATCACCACCCTCCAGGAAACACCAACTATTCCGCAGCTTGCAAACAGTTCCACAGTAAAACTAGATGGGGTAGTGGAGGATATAGTTATTGATCTTGAAAACTGGTCTTACCCTACCAAATTTATGATCCTCTTGCCTAAAACCACATTAGGAGGTTATCCCATAATTCTTGGTCGACCCCAGCTGGCTACTGCTAATACCTTTATCAGATGCCACTCTAGCGGTATACCCATTTCTAATGGTTAGGATACTAAGACATTAGCTTTTATATCTGCCAACACAACCACAAATGGATTTTGCCTCACCAATATGGCCTGACATTGGAGAAGAAGCCAAAGTAGTCAATTCAGTAGCCCAACTCATGATGTTAAAAAGGGACCCATTCCTGCAGCTACAAGAAGAGGATACTGTAATCACCAACATTCTACAAAACCAGTATGGTCATGATTTAACATCCACTAACTGTCTCAATCCCCATAGGTGCTCGCTACAAGATTTATACCTTGATTGCGTGACACCTTCCTCTCCTACAGCTAAGAAACTCTACCATTAGCTACTTCCCCATGAGGTCCAAGCACCTCCATTAATAGATGAATCTATGGTAGAACTCACAAACTATTTGGAAGTCTCCCCTGACCATTGCGTGCATATTAATAGCCAACTCACAGACCAAAAATAGACATTATTGAGAACTCTGCTGAAAATCCATGCCATGAATTTTGCCCGGGATTATTCTGACATGACTGGTTTGGACCCCAAGCTATGTACCCACCGAATTCTCCTAAAGGAAGACAAACATCCTGTCAGACAATTCCAGTGGTGCATAAACCCTGCATTAAGAGAAATTGTCATAATAGAATTACAAAAGTGACTGAACGCCTATTTTATCTACCCAATCTCTAACAGCTAGTGGGTCTCACCTTTAGTTATTTTCCCAAAGAAAGGAGGAAAGTGGTGAGTATATGTCGACTACAGGAAACTTAACAATGCCACCCAGAAGGACCATTTTACCCTGCCCTTTATAGACCAAGTCCTAGATTCCCTCACAAGAAAGTGTTATTTCTCTTTTCTAGATGGCTATAGTGGCTACAACTAGATTAGGATCCTTCCTGAAGATTAGGAGAAAACAACCTTCACTTTCCCTTGGGGAATGTTTTCTTACTCTGTACTTCCTTTTGGCCTTTGTAATGCCCCTGCCATATTCTAGCGTGTAGTTATCAACATTGTTGCTGATATCTCCCATGATTGCATGGAAATCTACACAGACGACTTCGCAACTTATGAGGAAACCTATGAGGAAGCATTGGTCAATCTGGGCAGATTTCTTTCCAGGTGTAAGGAGCATAATTTGTCCCTCAACAGTGAGAAATGCTTCATGATGATGTAGGAAGGTGTGGTGTTAGGTCACTACATCTTTGCTAAAGGAATACAAGTGGATCCAACAAAAAATGAAGTCATCATGAACCTCCCTACTCCAACCAAGCAGAAGGATATCTGTAGCTTTTTAGGACATGCTGGTTACTACTGGAAATTCATAAAGGATTTCAACAAATTAGCCGGGCCCATGTACTCCCTGCTCATAAAGGATTCAAAGTTCATTTGGACAAACTCTTATGAAGAATCCTTCCTGCAACTGAAGAAGGTACTTACACAGGCACCAGTTCTTAGAGGACCTAATTGGGAGTTACCGTTCCACATCCACACAGTTTCTTCTGATCATGTTGTGGGTGTTGTTCTCGGCCAGAAAGATGGGCCAGTAGAGCATGCCATTTAATTCATCAGTAAGATTCTACAGGGTGCAGAGTTGAACTACAAAGTAACTGAAAAAGAACTCCTAGCTGTAATTTATGCACTGAATAAGTTTCACCTCTATATAATCAGTTATCCAATATTTGTGCATACTAACCATACAGCCATCAAGTATTTGGTAAACAAGCCCGCTATTTTAGGCAGGCTTTCTCGATGTCTCCTGTTGCTACAAGAGTTTGACATCACGATAGTGGATAAACCGGGCAAAACCAATGTAGTGGCTGATTTCCTCTCCAGATTACAGAATGCTCATGACCCACAAGTCATAGATGACAGTTTTCTAGATGACCACCTGCTTTCTATTTCCACTCATACACCATGGTATGCCGACATCGCCAATTATTTGGTTACTCAAAAGGTACCACCACATTTTTCTTCCAAGGAAAAGAGGCTATTAATTGAAAAGACTTTCAATTTTTCTTGGTTGACAGACTGTCTCTTCTACATTGGCCCTAATAAGATCCAGAGAAGGTGTATTCATGAGGACGAGACTTATTATATACTCCATGCCTGCCATGATGAACCTTGTGGTGGCCATTTCATAGCTAAGCGTACAACCATGAAGATACTCAACACTGGCTATTACTGGCCCACTCTCTACAAAGATGCAGCCAATTACACCTGCAAGTGTGATAGATGTCAGTGTATGGGCCACCCACCAAATCAAATGAAATGCCTCTATTTCCTTAGGTAATAGTCACTCCATTTGATAAATGGGGTATACATTTTGTGGGATCAATTCATCCCCCATCAAATGAAAACTCTTACATTTTGGTTTGTACTGAATATGTTACTAAATGGGTGGAAGTGCGAGCTATGAAGCATGCAAGGGATAATAGGGTTGCACAATTTTTATATGAGGAAATATTTACCAGATATGGTGTTCCACGAGAACTAGTCACAGATCAGGGAGCTCAGTTCACTTCAAATCTGATCACTGCCCTTATGGAGGAATACAATATTCGCCATAGGAAATCTAGTCCATATCATCCCCAGGTGAATGGTCAGGCCAAAATCACCAACTAGGAAATCGAGGCCATCCTCACTAAGATAGTTCAGTTGCACAAAACATACTGGAGTAGCCGCTTATAGGAAGCTGTGTGGGCCTACCGCACCACCTAGAAAACCCCTATAGGATTTACCCCTTTTGAATTGGTGTATGGAAAGACCGCTGTAATGCCCATTGAGTTTGAGCATAAAAAATTCACGCACAACATTGCAGCTCAACTTAAATATTCCTGTAGCACATCAAGAGAGGCTCCTGCAGCTTAATCATCTAGATGAGATACGCAAGGCAGCTGTACAAAACACATAATTGATATGACTTCAATGCAAGAAATGGCATGATGCACACATATACAATAAACGGTTTGTTCCTGGTGACTGGGCACTTCTATATGACTCTTGATTTCAAGAAAACCAAGGTAAGCTTACTACTCGTTGGCTAGGCCCTTATGAGGTTGACAAAGTGTTTTCCAATGGTTTAGTCCAATTGTCTACATTTGACCTTGTCCACTTCAAGTTATTGGTCAATGGTCACAGACTTTGTCTGTGTCATAAACCCACCACTAAAGTAGAGTTCCTGCGACAATTTGACAACACTGGACCTCCTCCAGCTGAAGATGCTCCTGCAGCAACTACACCTCCTACAGTTAAAGATGTTCCTGCAGTAACTGGACCTCCTCGAGCTGAAGATGTTTCTGCAGTAACTGGACCTCCTCCACCTAAAGATGTTCCTGCAGCTAAGAGGGGAGAATTTTCACTCCATTCATCTCTTTAACTTCACTGCACATCAGTCATAATAAATTTTTTATTTCCCATAAAAATCTTTCTCTCAGCAATAAAGTCACCATCCCATCACATCCCATCAACCTTTTCTTCCATTTTCACTTACACGTCCCATCATTATTATGCCACCCATTACTTTTTCACTTTGCACACGTCATCCAATCTTTCCAGATTTGGGAATTTATTCATGATTACACTCCATGTACGCCTTCATTTATTGTTTGCAACATTTTTTATTCATTAGAAGTCATTATAAATTACATTGTAATTAATCTTAGTGCTTCATCCGAGTGCTACTGTACTTCCTCCCTACACATGTGAGGACACCTGTCATAATTTTTCATAGGGGGCAGTTTGTTAACTCCTTAACTCATGTTTTTTCCATAATAACCCTTGTGTAAGTAGTACTGTGCAGTCATTTTGCAATTAGTTGATATGACAACCCTAAATAAATGTGAAATTCTCTGGCTAAGTTTTTAATTTTTTGAACCCAACTCATATTCCTAGCTCTGGTTTTTCAAACTTCTCCTCTATTGTAATCCCCAAAATCCTATACCAAGCATTTATCTAGCATTATTCAGTCTTAAGCTTAGGTAGAATATAGGGAAACACAAGAGGAAAGAATTGATATTGAGGATACAGAGAGCAGAGTTGTGAAAGAACCATTTTCAGTTGCAGAGGAAGGTTAGAGTGAGTTAGAGTTTTTGGGGTATTGGGTTCTTCAGTAACAATGGGAGGACCAACCATACGCCATGAGGTAGGGGATCATTCATGTTTATTGCAAGATCAAGCAAGTGTTCAAGTCTTTAACCGCGTGGGCTGGCTTACTTATTTTGTCAGGCTCTGTGGTTACAATGAGGCTATAACAGTTGAATTCTTGCACACTTACAATAATAGAGTTGCTTATGTGAAGGGATTAAGAGTGGAAGCTTCAAAAGCATGAATTGTGGAGGTTTCATGAATTTTTTCTATAGGTGAAGTATTTTTGCATGAGCATGACGCACGAGCAGCCATGACAGAATTCTCCTTGCCCACAGACAATGCATTGAAAACCAGTTTGCAAGGGGCAAAGAGAACATCTCTTCCAGAGGATTACTCTCGACTATCTGTCCATGTGATAAGGTAAATTACTTGTGAAGAGAAATTTTCCTATTTACATGCTGTGCATTCTGTTGGTACTCCTAAATTTGGAACAAATTTGGAGTGACCATGTTAAATTTTTTAGCTAAGCAAAGTAAGTACCCTTGAAAATTTTGTGTAAGAAGGCTCAGTTGGAGTGATTGAAAAAGGTGCTCAGATGATTTTCATGAGATAAAAATTTGGGAGATGCTTTAATGCCTTCCATTTGACATATGCAGTGGGTCCCAGCTCCTGATTTCAAATTCTGACATGTTTAGGGAGTAGTCATTTTGAGGTGGTCACCTAAATCTGCATGTTGCTTAATTGTCAATTTGCTGTCCGGAGCCTACTTTGCTTATGAGTATCTTACACCCTGTTGAGTTTCATAGCTTTCCACTTTGGGAATGTTTAGCATGCATATCAGAGAACTTATGTTTTAAACATTAGGTCATTCTGAATCCGTTTGATAGGTTTTCATACTTCCCAAAGTTGGTTGTTCATGAACTGTCTGCATTTTTGTCTTGTCTAGAAATCTGAATAGCCCAGTTTGACACATTATAAATTCTGACCAGTTGATCCAATTAAGAAAATTACTTTTGCACTGAGTTCCAATGGTCACACACTCCATATGTTCCAGTCTGCAGATCTTTATGAAATCAGATGATAAGTTTTCAAGAACCATTCTGACAGTGATTAAATCTGATTTCCTGTGTATTCAAGTTCAGAATTGGTAAGTGACCTACTTTGAGGTCTTGAAAGTCTGTACCCGGGTGAACATTTTGGATAATTGAGGGTTGACCTGCATTATAAACATAGGAATGAGCTCCTTTGAAGATTCCCAAGCCTTGACCAATATGGTTGATCACTTTTCTTTGCCGATTCTGAACCCGATTTCTACATGTTTACTGTGTTAAAATTCAGGAAGTGTTAAAGTGCTATCTTTGCAGATCGGTATCAGTTCAAAAGTTTATTTTTAGAGGAAGACCACTAAGGGGTCATGCTCTACATATCAAATTCAATCAAGCTCTAGAGGTTGGGTTTTTGGAAGATCTTTTTGATGACCCTATGAGTTCAGTTTCAAAGGCAGTTTGTTCAGTTTGCAGTGCGGAAAAGAGTTAAGTTTGCGAAATGCCCTACTTTGCTAGTGAATAACTTTTGGCCGGTTGATT
>MU226171.1:712171-753275 GCA_018584345.1 Thuja plicata
CAATTGCATGTAGTTTGCAAGGCACTCTACGGTATCTTCATTAGTTTAGCTCTGTTGTTTCATGTTTTCATTGACTCTTTGCCCAAGGATAGGCACTGGTTGGGGTTTATTATTCAGTTTGTATTCAATTATCAAGCATAAACAAACCTTCAAGTACATCTTCGTCACTAGATGCATACCTATTGAAAAGGGATTATGTTAAAGTAACACAGTTCATATTCTTGATTCCTTAGAGAGAGAATCAAAAGGTTATCCTTCCTTGAGTTTAAACTTATAAAAAGAAGAAGGATAAGCATCCTTATGCCACTGTTATTTGTTATTACAGTCATAAGTATTTCCCTGCCAAGCTCTGTTTCATAATTGTTTCCAGTCATCTGAAGAGTGGTATTTTGTTGATATAATTAGAAATATAATGACATAACAGTGAAGACCCAATCCACCATTTGAGGTTTACTTAAAACATAGTGAACTATCTAGGTAACACCTGCCTGAGTATGTGGAGCTAAAAAATGAAGAAGGATATTATCCAATCCTTAGCAATTAGCCTTTCTCTTGTCAAAAGGAGTTTTCATTCAAGTATAATCAGTATACTATCATTTTAAGGTTGAGGTACAAGAAAAAGTGCTAACACATTCTAAACTGTTAATCCATTTATGATATGACCGCCTTGTCAATGTACCCAATTTCCTATATTGTTTGTTGCAACTAAACTCAGAAGAAGTTAGAAAGGGGAAATTAAACACAGCCACTCACCACAAATTGAGAAAATTTTTGGTAGAGAGGTCTTTATAGGATAGTTCTCCTATGACATGGGAAGAATTTATCGCTGCACCCCATGTGTAGCTATGAGGTGAATGACCACAACTTGGATTACAAGAACCACAAGAAAATGCTTATGAGGAAGATGCACCTAAGGATGAAACTATTATTCCAGAGGCCATGCATGAAATTCTATATTTTTCAAAGGCTGAAACGAAGCAAACCACTTCGGTTAAACCAAACCCTAGCCCAGGGAGCGGTCAAACTGAGGGTTCTTTGGATTTACAGACCCCACAAAGTGCCTAGAGGAAGAAAAAGGGCAAGGCAAAAATAGCTACAGATACTGAGGAGAAAACTCTTGTTTTATCAAAAAACTTTGTTTCTCTTGCAACCATGCCACTGAAGAAACAACAGACATCATAGAAGTGCCCTTCCGCGTCTATAGAAATTCCTCCATGGTGAAGTAGTCATTTAGGCACACCTCAAGTAGGCAAAACGGACTCACCTATGATGATGGGGTCATCTCCTAAAGATCCCATTAAGGAATCTTTAAAAGAATAACCACGAGTAGGAGAACCATATACAAAATCTCTGGACATCGTGGAAATAGATCCTGCAGTTGAGGAAAGGGGAGTGGAAACATAGAATTTGGAAACAACATGCATGGAGGCAAAATAAACTGAAGCAATAGATAAGCCTTCCTCTCAGTAGGAAGATGATCATGGGAAAAATTCCCTAGTTCCAACCCCACAAGAATTACCCATTGATGGGTCACGCACAGTCACAACACCAGAACATGTCACTATAGCTACTTCAGTTCAAAGGAAACAGGTAACTCTACACTCCCTTTCCATTGACTATTTTAATCAGATACAATATGAACAGTCAATGTGGGAGTTGGAAAAAGATAGATTAAAAAGTGAATTAGGCAGGAAACAATAAGAAGTGCAGTTGCTACAGAGAAAACTAGATTTAGTAACACATCTAATTCCATAGTTGATAGAATGTAGACCACCTCCTAGGGTCTATGCCTTGTGCTTAAAAGAGCAATTTTTCATGTATAAATTGATGAGGGTCCTTCAAGATCTACACCCATGCATAGATACACCACAAGAATTTGTGGCTACATATGAGAAATCCCTAGAATATATTCAAAATTTGTTGTGTGAACTTTACCTGCATAATTATGTTGTGCCCTCTAATACCGATTGGAATCCTTATTGTTTATTGGAGATATCCACTTATCTACTCTACTTTCTTGGTATAATAATGGAATCAACTATGGGGAACAATTGAGAAAATACAGGGGAGTGGAACAAACTATCACACTACCCTTACGAACAGAGAGTGGTAATCCCCGAAGAATGTATTACAATTGGATGGAAATAGTATATGGAATGAGACTCTACCCATCGAAAAAATATAGCGAACAACAGAGAAGAGGTATTTGCATCATTTGAATGACTCTCTTTATCAGACGGGCACAGGGTAGCATAAGGGTTGAGTCAAAGATGAGAAAGATTACCATTGTCATTAAAGAAGGCTGAACCTCACAACCTTATCAACTTAAGAGCTATTGTATAGAGAGTTTAATGGTATCTATGACTGGGCATGCAACCTCATCCTGAAAGGTGGCTTCCACTTTTATTCCAACCCCCTCTTCTCCTATGACCACTATATAGCTGTATTGACAATGAGGTAGATGACCAACTGGAAATGAGCAGAGAAATCAAGATGGAGCACACCAATGGTTATTACTGGTGCATGGGCACCGCTATGACTGGTGAGACACAAGAAGGGGATCTTTGGGTACTTGCAAAGATCAGAAATGTTTTGGTGCCTGAGGACATGCTTTACTCTTCGCAGGGGGCAGAAATGATAGGGCATATTAATGCCATGCTATAGAAGCCCTAGGACATAATTTTGCTAGGATCTTTTCCATGTTTTTATCATGTTTATTATGCCTTTTTAGATACTTTTTACATATAACTATTGCTATGTAACATGTTTCCACCGAACTTATTTTGTGATTGGAAATACTTAAACATGCTACGCCTGGATGAAGATACTAGATTACTTATTTTGGAAATATAGTTATGTCTTTTTGAAATAAATTTGTTGTTTAAAACATGAATGATGAATGAGTATCTTGATGTCTTTTATCATAAATTTCTCTAACATCTGGACTATAGCGCACCAAAGTAACAACCATTACCTTGACAGGTAAACCACACCCATGATCTGGACGCTCGACCCGGTCGTACAGCAGGTGCATAATGGGGAAGCCTCAAGCGCGGCGTAGATGGATTAAGAATGATCAAGGTGGAAAAAAGAAAGCAAGGACCATGCATCATAATAAATTCTCAGAGGAAATCTAGGGAAGAGTGGGAAGTTGGATTTGTTTTCAAAAGCATTTCCTTCCTCTTTCATGGATTGATTTAATCTCTAGTTTTGTAGTTTCCTTTCATGTTTAGTAGGGTTGTAATAAAATCTCCACCTACCTTTATGGTGTGACTGGATAGTAGTTAGATGTTTTTTCCTTTAAATAAAGCCCCGCTTCTACGTGAGAAGGAGGGCGTTATCAGTTATAGTTTGCATTCTATTTTCTTTATAGCTGGATTTGTAATACAATTTTTGAGCAATAGCAAATGAAGTTTTAAATCTACAATTCAGTATAATTGAGTTTGGATACTCACTCAAGGAAGCCCACTTGGTGAGGAATCCAGGTTAGCTAGATAGTTTGCATATAGTTTAAATTCCCTACATCTTGGTTTTATAACTCTGGTATGAATACAGATCCTGTAGCCACAAGCTGCAGGGTAGTCCAGAACTTTCTGCAGCAAAAGAGGCAGAGCTGTTAAAATTCTAAGATTATATTTTGTAGTCTTTTCAAGTTATAGTATTCCTTCAAGTACTTTCACTTCTGCATTTTCTTTCTAGCATTCTTTACAACTTTAGAATAGTTTTCCTTCAAAAGCAATTTACTTCCTGCAGCCATAGCGTTGTTTGAGTTAAAATCCTTGGTGCATATACTTTGCTGACCCATTTCAAGTAACACGTCCCTGCGTTGATAAATTAAATGAGTTTCTAGAAAGGAGGATATCTGCTCAGTCAGATGTCCAATTCTTGAGTTATGGTACTTACCTAGTATTTGATACCTTAAATAGAACCGATCATTCATGATCAAACTTTTTGATACTCCTTGGGATGTATTGCAATATAGAAAGGATTAATCCCTGCTCAGTTAAGAGACTTTATGATCCAATGGTTAAATTGAAATATTTTTATATGATCTGTTCACATATAAAACTATAGACTTGCAGATTTTCAGATCTATTGTAAGCTCATAATACCTTTATGATCAATGTATATTTTCAATACCTTTGCTCCACTTCTTTCTGCTCGGTGATGCTGTGCTTCTTTGTTGCTCGGTGTCCATAGAAATCTTTAGCTCTTTCCTCAACTTGATTGATCAGGACTATATGAAGTTGTTCTTCATCAGTTTCTCTCCAACATCCTCTTTCTCTATTCACCCCTAATTCATAATGAATTATATTGTATCTTTATAGACATGATATCATCATTTCCAAGTTCTTGATTTTCTTGTTCTTGGTGTGATCCACAATTTTAGGCAATCTTTCTTTAAATATTTACTTCCATTTTATCTCATAGATTTCTCCTTAACAACTGGAATAAAACAAATTTAAATCTTTCTCTTATCTATGGCTTTAAATTGTCGATGAAAACAATGTTAACAACCAGTTAACTCTATCTTTAGCTCTTGTCAGCTAAGTGTTTTGTCATTTATGAACTTCAGTTCTTTTCAGTGTTTTAACTCTTGTTAGCTTCGGTCAACACTTCAGTTCTCCTCGGGCATCTCCGTCAGGGTTTTCTATCCGTTGGGCATCACCATGAAGTTATGCTCGTTGGTAATGCTTGTGATTCTACTTGTCGGTAATTCTTGTTAGGTTTCTTTCTCGGGCAACACTATGACTTTCTTTTCGGGTTTGTCTGTCCGTCGGGGTGAACTACCCATTGGTGTTTGTTGTCACTTAGTGAATGCTGATCTATTATGAATTACTGATAGCATAATCTTTATCTCTCTGATTCTCTGAAGTCTTTGACATTTTGTATATAAACAATCAAATTATATCAATTTGACATCAATGAAAATACAATCCATTAACTGATTTAATGTCTTGCATTATCTTTCTGCATTTTAGTGATCAACTTAACATCTTCAAATATTCAATCAGTTACAGTTCATCAGTTAATAATGGAGTAAGTGTCAAGTTATGGAGGGACTCACAGAATGTCCTCCCTCCCTTAATCAAAACATTAGTCTCTCAAGACATCATTATGGATTTAGAGGACTCAAGGGGTCATCAACTTATTAGTTATGTTTTAGCAGTTTGCATATTTTCAAGGAAAGTTTTATGGAAAGACTCGGATGTGCTACCTCCCAATTTGTCAAGAAAAGGTATGTTTTCAAAATATTTTTGTAGATAGAGAAGTATTATTGTTAGATAAAGAAGATACATTATTATGGGCTCCAGCTAAGGATGATAAATATTCCATAAAAGATGGGTATAGGATTATTCAACAACTAGATTCTCCCAAGGTTCCTTTTCGTGCATTATCCTTTTTTTGGAATAATGTAGTTCTTCCTAAAGCAGGATGTTTTGCTTGGCTTGCATTAATAAATAGATTCCTTACCAGTGACAGACTAGAAAAGCTCTGCATTTCTTAGCCTTTTAAGTGTGTGCTTTGTGATAATTTCTTTTAAAATGTGGACCATATCCTTCTAAATTTCTCTTTTTCTCAGGAATGTTGGTCATTTGTCATGAATAAGCTTCATTATCATACTCTTCTCCCTAATACATTATGGGATCTCTTCCAGGTTTGTCCAATTATTAAGCCATGCTCCCTATTTTAAAACATCTGGATATGTACGCCAACCTTAGTTGTTTGGGAAATATGGTGGGAGAGAAATAAGCGCATATTCCACCATGAAATTTTACCCATTTCTACTATATTGGAAGGTCTATTTCTGAACTGGTTAGTGCCAGTCTTTTTAAAATTATATGCAATCCAATTATATCTTTGTGGGATGCATATGTTCTCAAAGAGTGGAAAGGAATAGTGGTTCCCCCTGGAATGGTTAACTCGAATCAGGGAAGGAATTCAATGAATTTTTCATATGTCAAATGGATCCCTCCCACACAAGGTATAGTCAAAATAAACTTTGATGGGGCCTACCTTGGGCACCCTGGGAAGTCGGGTATTGGCTCATGCATTAGGGATCATTAGGACAATGTGTTAGAAATTCAAGATGCTCCCCTCTCTCCAGGGACAAATAACCTGGTGGAGGCTCATTCTATGTTCGCTGGCCTAATATTAGCCAAAGAAGGAGGGTATAAAAGGATTCAAGTGGAAGGAGATTCATTGGTTATTGTCAATTCTTGTATTAAGAGATGTTTCCATAATTGACAGATTGCCTACATACTAAAACAAATATGGCAACTTTTGGAATCATTTGAGGAGCAATACATTTCACACACCCTTTGTGAAGGTAATTTAGTGGCAGATTTCTTAGCTAATTTGGGGTGTGATGGGACAAAAATTAAATGATTACATCCAGTCAAATTTATTCATGAGCACCAAAGCCTGCAAAACCTGATCAATATCGATAAATAGAATGGTGACAGGTAATTCCATGATGCAGGAATGATGTCATGCTATTCATAACAATGTGGCGTAAATCTACTCAAAAAACAACATGAGATGGTCGTACAAAGTTTCTTGCACATTCAAGTATTGAATGTCTCGACCCTTAAATGTTTGTGCAAAATGTTTAGCCATTGTTTTTTATTTAGAGCCACCACAGGGACACATGGTGCATAAGGTACTGAGCGTCTATAGATTTATGTTTTTGGAGTTGCAATCTCCCACACTTCAAATCGATTTTCTTGTGTCGAATATGCCACACTTGATGTATGCTCAGAATTTAATTAATGCGATAAGATTGCTTTGGATTTAAAATCATTCCACAGAAGGGATTCTTTGTACACTTCATTGGTTTCTTAACAATTGAAGGTTTCAGAAAGGCTTAAGACATCCAACAATGAAGAATCTTGGTGAGTTGTGCCCTCATTATGAAACTTGCGGTTATTATTATAGTGAGTTGCTTTTGAAGAGATATAGGATATATATCCATCCAGATGAGGAGGAGCATGTGCTTCCAATGTAGATTGACGACATGGTCATGAATGATGTGTTTGTGTTTTACTCTGCCACTATTTGATGTACCATCAGACGGATAATTGGTGAGGATAATTTAGTTCCCCACATTAAAAAATTCCTATACCCATCATAGTTGATTTTAGTTTTTCTATAAAATGAAATGGACTTGCTTTAGTCTGTGTCATTGCTTGAAATTTTAGCCTATAAAGTGATTAAACTGTAGTATTTCAGGGAAAATAAATTAAAAAGAGCCATGAAGAAGTATGAAATCTAGAATGGACAAGCGTTTATTGGGGGACTCTTTTCCCAACATCTTCTCCTCAACAAATATGAATATATGGTTATCTATGATAATGTCAAGCGCTCACTAGAGAAACAGAGCCTCCGGTATGTGAAAATTTCTCTTCACTCTATGTGTCAAACATTAGGGAAAGAGTGGGAGGAAAGGACTAAACTAGTTGTGTTATTCCATGTTAGATTTTTTGGAGGTTCCAAATATTCCAATAATGGTAAGAGCAAACTCATCCTTGCACACTCCATCACAGTCTTTTCATAATGTACCTGCTATCCAAAACCTAAATATTCAATTAGCTAGCATTGAAACTCCTGGTTCAAACATGCCTCATACTGATATTGCAGCTTGGGGTTTAAACTCTCCTTCTGGGCTTCATAGCGGTGGGGATACCAATATTTTAGGCTGGGAAAGCGAGCCGCAGGATGCTCTTCACACAAGTTGGGAGGCTGGAGTTGCTGGATGGTCCCCGTGCTTACATCTAGAGTCTTCTCCAAGGGACACCTCTTCCATGGAAGAGTAACTCTTGGACGTTCACTTTTTGGTGTGTAAAGCTTAACTTTCTCCCTTGAGTTTGCAATTTTTGGTGCAGGACGGTCTGATATAGTAATCCTAATCCCATAGTAAAATCTGAAATCTGGGCTACTGGTTATTGTACCAAATTTTTGTGCTCCATGAACAAACACATGCGACATTTAGGGAAGTGATTTTTTTTTCTGATGTTGCATTGCTGATTGGTTCCGAAATAGTTTTAGGTGATGGGTACAATAACGGTTAATTGCAAGATTTTAACCCCAATGTAATCACCTTTGAATGCTAAATGGGCATGGAATTTTAATTGAAAGACATTAAAAACTAAAGGACCTTATTACCATTGTTATAATTTTGAAGACAATATGCCAGAAAGATATCATCTTCAGCTTAAGAGAGAGAGAAATAAACTTTCAATGTAAGAACAACATGATGTTGATAGGATAAAATGAGCACTCAAGTTACTACCATAGACAAAGATATTTGCAACATTACAATGTAAGTACAATGCTTTGTATTAGTGAAGTATAACCAAGGTATGATCAGTCCAACTAAAGATACAAAACTGTTACAAGTTTCTTCCACAATGAGAAAAAATGGATCAGAATTCTTGATGTTATAAAATAAAAGCACTCTTAATGAAGAAATACAACATGAGAGATATAAATAACTATCCATAGAATAAAATAAAAGGGAGATATCCAAATGCTACAGTGATGATCTTTATAGTATCTACAACAATGAATGAAGGTCATTGATAAATATGAGGGTAGTAGCATGATCTTCACGACAGTGAGTGATATAATTAACACAATGTTTACAAGGAAACTGGTAGAGGGTGTATATATGTTGGAACAAATGAGTTAATGGTAATTTTAAATCATCATTTCAAGTATTATTGTTGAATCCATGCCAATGAATGAGCACTTTGGTAGTGTAACATGAGATAAGGGTTTGATATAAAATAAGCCATGATATTTTTGGATGTAAAACCTTTAGGCCACATTTTGAAACAAAGGAGAAGTCATTTTTATTATACAAGGCAATAATACAAAAGTATATTAATTATTTTTGTGTGTGTGCATGAAACCCTCAAGAAAGCTCACATGCCAAATCCATTGTGAAAGCTCCAAGATCAAGGAAACAAATGTTGGATTTTCAATATGAAGTCAAGACCTTGAAAATGACCTAATGTGACTCACATAATGTAAGAGATCAGATAACCTATGAACTAATCAAAGAAACCCACAAATCTATGGTGCAGTGATATGTAGTTTACGAATGAGATATAGGAAAACCCTTGTTCATGCAAAGGTCTTAGAATATTCATATCATTTAAATGTGCAAAAAAATTCAAAGTATATAGATATTTTTCACACAAAACCATAGTTTTGTGGTGTATGAAAGGTTTGGCTCAATTTTTTCAAGAAACATTGAATATAGTTATTAAACATTTTCAAATACAAGTGTTGTTTTAGGGCTAATCTCAGCTTGTATCCGCATCATATTTTGAGTTTAGATTAAGAATAAATACAATGTATAAAATCAAAGGAGTAACACCATGTAAGTGTTTTGAGAAAATAGTTCAAGGAAATTGCAATCATAAAGAGTATAATAGGTCTAATATTCAAGAGCATCAAGAGTGATACAAGTTTCATGAGGGTTCCAAATTTCAATATCTCAGAGACAAGAAGAGACAAGCTTACTAGTAAAGAGGAGAATGACCTGCAGATATACCAGTAAAATGGATTCAAAACATTCATATGATCTTCATAATGAAACTTTAATAGTCTCTAAAAAATTAGAGTACCAAATTAAACAAATGCTAAAGAAAATGTCAACTATTAAAAAAATTTACAAGGATGAGGCATATTAACAACTTTTGTAGTCACGCCATGGATATCAGCACCAGAAGAAACTCATATTGTTAGTGTACATACAATACAATATGGGAGTTCATTATTCTGAGCAACTTGTGGCGTTGTTGTTCATGTTGGATCTGTTGGACCCTATAATTAAGATTCAATATACATTATTCAATAATATTAATTGTGCAACATAATAAAATATTGAAAAGTGTGTTATCTTATTAAACTTCACTTTGTTTCAAGAAAATTTTAATATTGTCTACTTAACTAGGCCAACCACGTGAAAGTTGGAAGCTCATTTGGTCCCTCCCCCCTAACATCACTCTAAATAACCCATTAACATCTAACATCCGTTCAATCTTTTATCCATTAATAAAATATAGCATTCATTCATTATCACATAACATCATTAACACACAAAATTCACCAATATTCATTAGCACATATAATTCATGAACATTCATTAGCACATAATTACATTCATTAACACATACAATTCAATTATTATCAAATAAGGCAGATTACAATCATTTTTTTTGAAGCTATGTAAAGACTAAGTGGAGCATCATTTTCTTCATTATTTCCCCCCTCTTTAGTCATTCTGCCCTCTACTCGTGATCTCAATCTATGCCCAGTCCCATACTGAGGACAATGACACTGATACAAATGGGGGTCCTCTACAATAACAAAGAAATGGGTTAAATTCAAAACATTTTATTATTATTGTTACATGTATTTCATTAATTTAAAGAACATAATTACTATGGTGCTCTTTAACTGATGGGGCCATATCATCTTCCAGATCATTTTGTCTTGATGAACTATAACTAATTAAATGTTTGAAGATGTTAAGTTGATGATCACTGAGACATAAGAAAGTTAATGCAAGACATTAAATCAGTTAGTGTATTGTATTGTCATTGATGCCAACTTGATATAATATGTATGGTCATGGACATACTGCTAAATACTTCAAAGAACTGATGAATCAAAGGCTATGCTATCAGTAATGCATATAAGTCAAGTATTCAAAAAGTGACTATATACACCGACAGAGTGCACATCGACAATCAAAGTAAATCAACAAGAGCAAAGTCATAGTGTTACCCGACGAGAAAATGTACAACATTACCGATGAGCAAAGTTACAGTGTTGCCCGACGAGAAAAGCACAGTGTAACGCGACGGACAAAATTACAGTGTATCCCGACAGATGGAGTTCCCGAAGTCAATTGAAGTCACATCGATGGAACAGTTAGTTTTCACCGATGACTAACTAAAGTATTGACCGACAGAACAGACAGTTCAGAAATGACAAAATGCTTACCTGTCAAGAGCTAAAAATAGACTTAATTGACACTTATCATTGTTTTAATCAACAAGATAAAGCCGGAGATAAGTAAAGGATTTAAAGCTGCTTTGTCCAGTTGGCAAGAAGATCTCTACGAGATAAAACTAGAATTCTTGCTTTAAATCTAATTGGAGAGAATTGTGGATCATGCCTAAATCAAGAAAGCCAAGAAATGATGAAATCATGTCTATATAAGAGAGAAACTTATTCATTATGAATAAGGGGAGTGACAAGAGAATAGATGTTGAAGAGATTCTGAAGGAGAAGAAAGTCTTCATTTAGACCTAATCAATTAAGCTAAGGAAAGAGATAAATTCTATGGACACCGACGAACAAAGATACAACATCATAGAGAAAAACAATTTGGAGCAAAGGTATTGAATTGATTACATTTATCAGAAAGGTAATGCACTTACAATAGATCTAAAAATCTGCAATTCAAGTTGTATATGTGAACATATCAACTTAGTATTTCAGTTTAACCATTGAAGCATCAAGTCTCTTAACTGAGTAGGACTTAAAAGTATTTTGTAATTGAGAGACATCCCAAGGAGTATCAAAAAGTTTGATCATACAAAGTAGCATTAGATATGCTCGATACCTATTGACAGGCCAAGTGAGTGTTTGATCAAGGATGGTAGCATTAGATGCGAGATACTAAGTGACAAAATATTATTTAAAATCCTCTAACAAAGTCACACCTAACAGTGTGTTTGTAACCTTTAATAGGGTTGGCTCTTAACCAAGCTCACTTCAGAAGAGTGAAAATTTAGGGTACCGGTCCCAATGTTTTTTCCCTTAACAAGGTTTCCATGTTAAAAATCCATGTGTTAATGTGTCTATGAGTCATTACTTTATTGTTTTGCATTTCACTTAAGTAAATATGGATTGATTATTATACACTAGTTATTTACTGTGTTTCGGTAAATAAGAAGATTGCTTATTGGTAAACATACAATAGAAGGTTTTACAAAGAATTTTGACAAGTAGTAATTTGATATAAGTATTTCAAGGCATTCATCTTATAGGATTGAAGATAACTAGAGGTATAAATTTGTGGTAATAAGTTTGTAAGGTTGATTTAAGAATTAATTTTTGAGGCCACTGATTCACCCCCCCTCAGTTATTACTAACAATTGGTATCAGAGCTTGTGTTCTTAGAAAGGGAGTTTAATAGCTCAAGCTAAAGATCACAAGATGAACAGATGAGATGTGCCCAAGTTGAACAAAGACAACTTTGCTTCATGGAAAAGAAGGATAAGACTCCACCTATAAGGTATTGGAAATTATGTTACTCAATACTTAGATACTGAATATGTGTTGCCCACAGGAGAACCCATAGTTGAACAAATGAGAGAGAAGCATGGGCACAACTACATGATGATAGAGCTTTCTTCCTCGCTTTTTGATGCTAAATTTGAAGATGTCAAAGAATGCACAACTGCAAAGTAGATGTGGGACAAATTAAATCTTGTACATGGTGGTGATAAAAATGTTTTGAGAGCCAAGGCAGAAAGCCTTAGAGGAAAGTTTGATGATCTCAGAATGAAAGAAGGTGAAAACATCACACAGTACATCACAAGAATCAAAGAGGTAGTCAATGCTATCTAACGAATTGGAGGTGTACTAGATGAAGATACAGTGGTAAGTAAAATTCTAAGAACCTTACTGCATACTTATGCTATTAGAGTATCTGCCATACAAGAAATGAGAGCAGTAGAAAATAACAATGTTACTCTAGATAGTTTTATTTGAAGACTGATTTCATTTGAGATGAATAAATTTGATAATAGTGTCTTACCAAACATAGAGTCTGCATTCAAATCTTTTTTAAGAATAAGTAAATCAAATCATAAACACACTATGAGAAAATATAGTGATAGTGAAAGTGAAGAAGAAGATCTTGATGAAATTGAAGCACTTATGGCTAGAAGAATGCAGAGAGGCAAAGGTAAATACAAAGGTAAAGTACCACTTGTTTGTTTTAATTATAAAGAGATTTGACACTTTGCTACAAGATGTCCTAACAGAAGAAAAGATGACAGAAGTAATGACAGGTCATTTGAAAAGAATTTTGACATAGGTGATTATAGAAGAAACTGACAATCAGAAAGAAGAGATACCCGAGTCTACATGGACAAAGGAAAGAAGGCCAGTTACCTGGCTAAATGCAAAGATGAAGATACTGACATCGAATCTGATGAAGACATTAAGATGGTGTTTGTAGCACTAAAAGATGATTCAGATGAAGATGAAGAAAGGTATGTAGAAACTGCACTCATATCTAAAGTTAGTAAAAATGATGTCTAGATCATAAATAGTGGCTGCACTCACCATATGACTGGTGACAAAAAAAAGTTTGAGACTTTTGAATACTATAATGGTGGTTCAGTAAGAATGGGTAATGACACACCTTGTCCAGTTGAAGGTAAAGGAACTATAATGTTGAATAACCTGATAAAATGTGAAAATGCTTATTGGGTGAAAGGATTGAATTATAATCTATTGAGTCTTTCTCAGTTGAATAATTCAGGTCACAGAGTAGCATTTGAAAATAAGAAGGCAAAGATCTTCAATAAATAAGGAATTCTGATTGGTACCGATGAGCAGACAAAAGATAACTTATTCTATCTAAATGATACTGACACCACTTGTTTAATGGCTAGAAACGAAGACACATGGTTGTGGCACAAAATATTGTGTCATGTAAATTTTGACAACATGATAAAGATAAGTAGAAAGAGAAATGTAAGAGGCTTACCGATGATGATTAAGCCAGACAATATCATGTGCAAAAATTGTCAAAAAGGTAAAATGACAAAGTCTAGTTTCAAAAGAAAAGCCCATACATCTGATGCCATTCTAGAATTAGTCCATACTGATCTATGTGGACCCATGAGAACAAAGAGTTACTATGGTGATAGATATTTTATTCTCTTTGTTGATGATTACTCTAGAATGATGACAGTAATATTTATAAATATAAATCTGAAGAATTCAAGATGTTTAAATGGTAGAAAAAAAAGTGGCAAAGAATTGAAATTCTTAAGATCAGATAGAGGAGGGGAATTTATTTCATATGGATTCACTAACTTTTGTAATAAGCATGGAATAAAAAGACAGGTCTCTGCACCAAGAACACCACAAAAAAATAGAATTGCTGAAAGAAGGAACATATCCATTATTGATTGTGCAAGGACATTGATGATAGAAAAAAGGCATCACCCAAATCTTCTGGAGGGAAGCTATCAGTACTGTTGTTTACACATTGAACAGAGTACAATTGAAGAAAGACACCAAGAAGACACCCTATGAGCTATGGTATGGTTACACACCCAATGTAAGTTACTTCAAAATTTTTGGTAGTCAATGTTATATCTTAAAAGATGATAGAAATGGAAAGAATGACTCCAAAAGTGATGAAGGAATCTTTCTAGGGTATTCCACCAAGAGCAAGGCTTATAAATGTCTCAACAAAGCCTCTAAAAAATTTATTGAAAGTGCAAATGTTAAGATAGATGAATTTGCAGAGAAGAATGAAAAGGAAAGCATAAAAGAACCAGAGGACTACAATAGGTTTGTTTATAGTGAAGAACCTAACACTCTACCCGAGAAAAAATGTATAGCTCCTGAGAAACAATGTATAGCTCCCGAGCAACAAATTATTGCACTCGAGCATCAGGCTGCAAATACTGAAAATCAGGATATTGCTCAAGATGATGTAACAAGCGATGGAGGTCAGAATGAAGGAATAAATGATGATCAAAATGATAGACAAAGAATTGAACTTGTACTTTCTAGATATGTCAGAAGGAACCATCCACAAAACCAGATCATTGGAGACAAGAAAGCTAGTATGAGAACCAGAAGTAAGTCTCTAAACACAAGATGTCTTATTTGTGATTTTGAGCCAAAATCTATCAATGCTACACTTGATAATGATGAATGGATTAGTGCTATGATTGAGGAAATTGAGCAAATTGAGAAAAACAAGACATGGACACTTGTACCGAGACCAGATGACAAGAATGTCATTGGTACAAAATGGATATTCAGGAATAAACTAAATGAGAATGGAGAAGTCACCAGAAAAAAATCAAGGGGTATGCATAGGAAGAAGGGATTGACTATGGAGAAACCTTTTTACTCATTGCTAGGCTAGAAGGAGTGAGAATATTACTTTCTTATGTTGCATGTAAAGGATTCAGGCCCAGGGTATACCAAATGGATGTCAAGTCTGCATTCCTAAATGGAAAACTTGAGGAAGAGGTATACATTGAAAAACTAGAAGGGTTTGTTGATCCAGACAAGATTAACATGGTATGTAGACTTTACAAAGCTTTGTATGGATTGAAACAAGCACCCCAATCCTGGTATGAAAGACTTCATTCCTATCTCATAAGTATTGGATTTGTAAGAACTAGTGAAAACAGTAATCTTTATTTGAAGGAAGATACTGATGCTAACATTTTGATAGCTGAGATATTTGTTGATGAAATCATATTTGGAGGCAATGATATGCTATGCAAATCATTTGCAAATGAAATAAGAAAATAAATTGAGATGTCTATGTTTGGAGAGATCAAGTTCTTTCTTGGTCTACAGATCATGCAACAAGATGAAGGTATTTTCATTACACAATCCAAATACATCAAAGAAGTGCTGAAAATATTCAAGATGGAAGATTCCAAGCCAGTTGGAATACCGATGGCAACTGGATGTAAGTTGACAAAGGAGGACAAGTCATCAGAGGTAAATCAGACTTTTTACAAATCAATGATTGGAAAACTCATGTATGTTGCACATACTAGACCAGATATTGCACATGCATTAAGAATAGTTGCAAGATTTTTTGCTAATTCCAGGGAATGACATATGACTGCTGTGAAAAGAATCCTAAGATATCTGAAGAATATCGAGGAATATGGCTTATGGTATAGAAAATAAGGCAAATTTGAACTTAAGGTCTTTATCGACACTGATTGGGCTGGAAATATTGATGACCAAAAGAGAACAACTGGGGAGCATTCTTTATGAGTGACAGACTTGTCACATGGATCAGCAAGAAGCAAGGATGCATCTCTCAGTCTACTGCAGAAGAAGAGTGTGTTGTTGTTGCTGCAAACTGCTCAAATATTACATGGATCAAACATTTACTGGAAGGTATGCATATGAAAATTATTGAACTAGTAATTATCTATTGTGACAATACCAGTGCAATAAACATTTCCAAGAATCTAGTCATGCATGCTAAAACAAAGAATATTGCCATCAAGTATCATTATTTGAGAGAACAAGTTCAAGCAAAGGAAGTGATACTTGAGTATGTGAAATCAAAGGAACAATTAGCTGATATCTTCACCAAGCCACTGCCCAAGGATGCATTTGAGTACTTGAGAAAAAGACTAGGGGTCAGACCCTTGTCTACTGGTCAGTAAGATGAATAGAAGGCTGCATCAGTCTACATATTATCAGAATATCATTCATGTTGATGAAAGAAAAGAAATGGACTTCAAAGATATATCTATACACAAGCAAGGTATTTATCTACTCCAAGCACCAAAATTGTTGTATTGCTGATGGATTGGGAAATTCAAGGAGTATATTATGGATAGAAAGGATTGTTTGGCATTACTGTCAAAATATTTGTTTGGCATTGCTGTCAAAGGGAGAGATTTTATCCATTATCACATTAGGGAGAGATTATATCCATCACATTATCTAGAGGGAGAGATGTAACCAGAAAAGGAGAGTACATACAAAGGGAGAGAATTGCTGACAAGAGACATCAAAAGAAAAGAGAACAGTGAAAGGGAGAGAGTTTGACATAGGAAAAGAACACATCACATAAGAAGAAGAAAGATTCTACATCTATCTAGTGAAGGGATTGAAGACAGAGAGAAAGCTACAAGAATCAAATCTAAGCTATATAAGCTTACCAAGGACCAGCTATTTGTATCGGTTATAGTACATAAGATTGGTATTTTGATGAACTTCAATTTTTATATTTAATATTGTATTAGTGATAATATAGTGTGATAATGTAGTGTGTTGCCATCAATGCCAAAGGGAGAGATTGATAAACTATAACTGATTAAATGTTTGAAGATGTTAAGTTGATGATCACAAAGACATAAGAAAGTTAATGCAAGACATTAAATTAGTTAATGTATTGTATTTTCATTGATGTCAACTTGATATAATTTGTATGGTCATGGACATACTCCTAAAGACTTCAAAGAACCGATGAATCAAAGGCTATGCTATCAGTGATGCATATAAGTCAAGTATTCACAAAGTGACTGTATACACCGACGGTTAGAGTAAATCAATGAGAGAAAAGTCATAGTGTTACCCGATGAGAAAATGCACAACATTACCGACGAGCAAAGTCACAATGTTTCCCGATGAGCAAAGCATAGTGTAACCCGACGGACAAAATTATAGTGTTGCCCGATGGACAGAGTTCCTGAAGTCAACTGAATTCACACCGACAGAACAGTCAGTTGCCACCGACGACTAACTGAAGTATTGACCGATAGAACCGAGAGTTCATAAATGACAAAATGCTTAGTTGTCAAGAGCTAAAACTAGACTTAAATGATACTTATCATTGTTTTAATCAAAAAGATAAATCCAGAGATAAGTAAATGATTTAAAGTTGCTTTGTTCAGTTGGCAAGAAGATCTCTACGAGATAAAACTAGATTTTTTGCTTTAAATCTAATTGGCAAGAATTGTGGATCACGCCAAGATCAAGAAAGCCAAGAAATAGTGAAATCATGTCTATATAAGAGACAAACTTATTCATTATGAATAAGGGGAGTGACAAGAGAATAGATGCTGAAGAGATTCTGAAGGAGAAGAAAGTCTTCATTCAGACCTGATCAATCAAGCTAAGGAAAGAGCTAAATTCTGCAGACACCGATGAACAAAGATACAACATCACAAAGCAGAACAGTGTGGAGCAAAGGTATTGAATTGATTACATTGATCAGAAAGGTAATGCACTTACAATAGATCTGAAAATCCATAATTCAAGTTGTATATGTGAACAGATCAACTTACTGTTTCAGTTTAACCATTGAAGAATCAAGTCTCTTAACCGAGCAGAACTTCAAAGTCTTTTGTAATTGAGATACATCCCAAGGAGTATCAAAAATTTTGATCATACAAAGTAGCATTAGATATTCCCAATACCTATTGACAAGCCAAGTGAGTGTTTGATCAAGGATAGTAGCATTAGATGCCTGATACTAAGTGACAAACTATTCTTTAAAATCCTCTAACAAGGTCAAACCTAACAGTGTGTTTGTAACCTTTAACAGGGTTGGCTCTTAACCGAGCTCACTTCAGAAGAGTGAAAATTTGGGGTACCGATCCTAGTGGTTTTTCCCTTAACAGGGTTTCCACGTTAAAAATCCATGTGTTAATGTGTCTACGAGTCATTACTTTATTGTTTTGCATTTCACTTAAGTAAATACGGATTGATCGGTATACACTAGTTATTTACTATTTTTTGGTAAATAAGAAGACTTCTTATCGGTAAACATATAGTAGAAGGTTTTACAAAGCATTCCGATAAGTAGTAATTTGATATAAGTATTTCAAGGCATTCATCTTATAGGACTAAAGATAACTAGAGGTATAAATTTATGGTGCCAAGTTTGAAGGGTTGATTTAAGGATTAATTTTTGAGGCCACTGATTCACCCCCCCTCTCAGCTATTACTAACATGTCTAGCCTCAACCTCAACATGTTGAACACCCTCTAGATCCTCTGGAGTTGAAATACAAAAGGTTACATTAATCAATACACCAATTTAAATTAAATTCATTTAAAGGAATAATAGTGGTCCTCTTTACTTGATGGGAGGAACATCACGTTCCTGATTTTGTCTACCTAGATCATGCTCCAGTTGGTCACCACCAACTACATGCTATTAATATTAACAAAAAAGGTTACTTTAATTACTACACCAATTTCAATTTAAAATGTTTAATTGTATTACTAATTACATAAATGTTTTTGAATAGCAAATGAATACCTCCACTACTGGGATGCACGTCCAAACCTTCATCATGTGTAGGTTGTGTTCCACAATTAACAGGCTGCATTCCAATGTCATGCACATTGTTATCATTTCTTAATTATTTAAAATAAATATAGTTACTTTATTATGGAACTTAACAACAAATAGATTATTGGTAAAGTATTCAATTTGAAATAATTTTCATGTAGCTTATTTACCGATGTGACAGATGCACCAGTATCTCTTGTTTTCCCACTCAATTCTCACAATCCTTCAACCATGGCTGTATAGCCTTGCTGGTAGGCAATTCTCTTGTCATCTTATGTGGGCGCTCTATTAAAATCAGAGCCCTGCATTTTTGCTTAGTATCATGAATTTTTCTTGTATTGTTTCATTAAAAAAAATTGTTTGCAATTTATAAATATTTTGTTGCAATATTTCATTTACTCATACTTACAATTTGTGCGACAAGTTTCATATAACTACTAGAGCGGAGCTTGTGTTGCTCGTTCTTTTCTTGTATTTCCTCGGGTTCCTTTGATCTTTCACTTAGTCTATGAAAAGTTTTAAAATATATTAGATTATATAAATATAAAGAGTAATTAGTACATAATTATATTCTTAATAGTATCACATACCTTCTTCTGGCGTCTGGTGGTGCATTTCCTTTTTTTCCTTTCAATTCTCTCATTTGAATCCAAAATTAGGTCCTTTCACTCCTCTGGAATCATGGGGGATGCACGTACTTTACATTCTTCTTTAAATGTGTCCTGTATTGGTCCCTCACATACTTTAGATATGTGCCAGATTTCTCAAGGAGCTTGGTTTTTTTGAATGTGTCAACTCCAAACAACCCAAACATACGGTTTGTGAGTTCATCTTTTAACCTTCTTTCTTGGTCATTCCACCTTTTAAGCAAAAATAAACCTGTTAGATTTGGAAATGAACTAAAGCTACCTTTAATATAGTTCAAGAAATGGGTCAAAGGAAAACTATTCTAGCAATTATATGAAATCAAAATAGTGGATTAGGGCTAGTTCACATATGATGTTCCACCTTTTACGTATGGTGGGCCTGCATATCTGCAATACAATGTCATTAATATTTTTATAAAAATATCATTTCCTGAAAACAAATCATGGGATCATTAGTCCAAAAAGAGTGATCAATAAGTAAATTACAATTAGACTATATATAATAATAATTTTGAAGTACCTAAACCTTCTATAACTTTAAGGGAATCAATTCTTCTGCGCTCACCACTAATGTGGTCTACACCATTCTTGTACTTGCAATATGGGAGGATCTAGGAAATGATGGTATGTTATCACCAGTAGTTTCCTCTGGCGCATCCTCATGTGCATCTCCTATTGCAAAAAATGAATCCAATATGAAATGCCCCCAAGAAAGAACACTTCAAGGGAAATAAACACATAACAAAAGAGAGAGAAAAAGATGGATCTACCAATATGATGTGCTGTAGAGGATGTATGCATGCTGTGTTTTTCCGACATTGCAGTTGATAATACAGATGGGGTTGACCTTGGATGAGGTGTCATTTTCATAGGATTATTGACATGACCTAAAGAATAATATATTAAATATATAAAACATTAAATTAGCAATAATGGTGCAGGAGGAATAATACATTAAAATACAATAAGCTTGCAAGTTCTAAGAAGGCAGATTACAATCATTTTTTTTGAAGCTATGTAAAGACTAAGTGGAGCATAATTTTCTTCATTATTTCCCACCTCTTTAGTTGTTCTACCCTTTGCTCATGATCTCAATCTATGCCCAGTCCTATACTGAGGACAAGGACACTAATACAAATGGGGGTCCTCTACAATAACAAAGAAATGAGTTAAATTCAAAACATTTTATTATTATTGTTACAAGTATTTCATTAATTTAAAGAATATAATTACTGTGGTGCTCTTTACCTGATGGGGCCATATCATCTTCCAGATCATTTTGTCTAGCCTCAACCTCAACATGTTGAACACCCTCTAGATCCTCTGGAGTTGAAATATGAAAGGTTACATTAATTAATACACCGATTTAAATTAAATTCATTTAAAGGAATAATAGTGGTCCTCTTTACTTGATGGGAGGAACATCATGTTCCTGATTTTGTCTACCCGGATCATGCTCCAGTTGGTCACCACTGACTACATGCTATAAATATTAACAAAAAAGGTTACATTAATTACTACACCAATTTCAATTTAAAATGTTTAATTGTATTAATAATTACATAATTTTTTTGAATAGAAAATGAATACCTCCACTACTGGGATGCACATCCAGACCTTCATCATGTGCAGGTTGTGTTCCACGATTAACATGCTACATTCCAATGTCATGCACATTGTTATCATTACTTGCTTATTTAAAACAAATATAGTTATTTTATTATGGAACTTAACATCAAATAGATCATTGGTAAAGTATTCAATTTGAAATAATTTTTATTTAGCTTATTTACCGGTGTGACAGATGCACCAATATCTCTTATTTTCCTACTCAATTCTCATAGTCATTCAACCATGGTTGTATAGCCTTGCTGGTAGGCAATTCTCTTGTCATCTTATGTGGGTGCTCTATTAAACTCAGAGCCCTGCATTTTTTATTAGTATCATGAATTTTTCTTGTATTGTTTCATAAAAATTTTTTGTTTGCAATTTATAAATATTTTGTTGCAATATTTCATTTACTCATACTTACAATTCGTGCGACAAGTTTCATATAACTACTAGAGCAGAGCTTGTGTTGCTCGTGCTTTTCTTGTCTTGCCTTGGGTTCCTTTGATGTGTCACTTAGTCTATGAAAAGTTTTAAAACATATTAGATTATATAAATATAAAGAGTAATTAGTACATAATTATATTCTTAATAGTATCACATACCTTCTTCTGGCGTCTGGTGGTGCATTTCCTTGTTTCCTTTCATTTCTCTCATCTGAATCCAAAATTAGGTCCTTTTACTCCTTCTCTAGAATCATGGGGGATGCACATACTTTAGATATGTTCCATCTTTCTCAAGGAGATTGGTTTTGTTGAATGTGTCAGCTCCAAACAACCCAACCATACGGTTTGTGAGTTCATCTTTTAAACTTTTTTCTTGATCATTCCCCCTTTTCAGCAAAAATAAACCTGTTAGATTTAGAAATGAACTGAAGCTACCTTTAATATAGTTCAAGGAATGGATCAAAGGAAAACTGTTCTAGCAATTATATGAAATCAAAATAGTGGATTAGGGTTAGTTCACATATGATGTTCCACCTTTTACGTATGGTGGGCTTGAATATCTGCAATACAATGTCATTAATATTTTTATAACAAATATCATTTCCTGAAAAACAAATCATGGGATCATTAGTCCAAAAAGAGTGATCAATAAGTACATTACAATTAGACTATATATAATAATAATTTTAAAGTACCTAAACCTTCAATAACTTTAAGGGAATCAATTCTTCTTCGCTCACAACCAATGTGGTCTACAACATTCTCGTACTTGCAATATGGGAGGATCCAAGAAATGATGGTATATTATCACCAGTAGTTTCCTCTGGCGCATCCTCATGTGCATATCCTATTGTAGAAAATGAATTCACTATGAAATTCCCCCAAGAAAGAACACTTCAAGGGAAATAAATACATAACAAAAGAGAGAGAAAAAGAGGGATCTACCAATATGATGTGCAGTAGAGGATGTATGCATGTTGCATGTTGCCGACATTGCAGTCGGTAATACAGGTGGGGTTGACCTCAGATGGGGTGGCATTTTCACAGGATTATTGACATGACCTAAATAATAATACATTAAATATATTAGCAATAATGGTGTAGGAGGAATAATACATTAAAATACAACAAGCTTGCAAGTTCTAAGACTACAGACCATACTAAAGCATGGAAGGTCTACCAAGGGCATGGATAGGTGTAGGGAACATGGGTCCATCCATTCCAAGTGCAGTTGAGGCCAATTGATCAGAGGAAGGTCTTTAAAAAGAGACTGTCTTAGAGGTTTGACATACTTTCCTAAAGTGACAGTGGTAACATTGGGTAAATTTTATTAGTTTGGTTCAAAATTTGTGTTGTGTATGGTCAGGGACCAAGTGAATGGTTGTGATAGTAGTCTCCAAGAGTGTAAACAATTTGGTTTCCTTTTTTGTGTACAAGGTTGTCCAAGGTATGGTGATTGGATACATGGTAGTTGTGTGTGCCTAATATGGGGTAGTCACTATTTTCTTGATTTCTCTAATGGATTAGTGTTAACAAATATTGTCAAGTGATTGAAATAATGTTAGAAGGGTCTAATAATGTCTCTATGTTGATCAGTGGGTGAATGAATTGTTTGGTTATGGTTGAAAGGGTTATGAAGACATGGAATGGTCAAGGTAAAGTTTTGTGGACAATCAAGTCAAGGCCATGTTTGTGTGGGTCAGTGGATCCTGGAAAGATAATGGGCATATAATGAGTCCACTAGAGTCTTGTAATAGTGTGAAAAGAGTCTAAAAAGAGCTTGTGGGCCATTCATTGATACAATGGTAATTTTAGTGAAGGGATTGAGTGAAACTTTTATAAGGAAAGGTGCTGATGAATTTGAAAAGGAGAGAAATCTAGTTTTCAAGTTAGGACATTAAGTATATTTTGATAATAAGACAATGACAATATATTATGATGAATATTTTTCTCATACACACAAATGGAAAGTTTGGTGTGTGTTGTGAGGGTCATGAGAAGGGCCTTGGAGAGGCTGGAAGGTGTCAAGTGACTTGAAGGAAGCTATGGGTTTGAGGTATGTACAAATTATTAATTGTATGTAGAGATGTTTATGTTTGTCATGTTAGGACAGTAAACTAAGAATGATTATTTTTTATTCATACATAGAGTAGTGGTGTCAGGTATGAAGGATGGGAGACAGACCTTGGATATCCAAAAAAATGCTGAGTGGTTAGAGATGGTTACTAATCACAAGAAAAAGAGCAGTTTGGGTTCAGGGTCGCAGAGGTGTTAGTGAGTGTCAAGGTTAGACAATATATTTTTAAGTTTAGATTTCATTTGTAAAAGTTGATGAGATTGGAGTATGGTGAGTTGAGAATTGTATTGGAAAGGTATTGGATATTGTGTAAGGCTTGGAGCCTATAAGGGATAGTGCAAGAATATACAAATTACAATGGGTGATACAAATTTAAATATAAAATGTTCATCCTTCCATGCAAAGTCTATGTTGTGGTTCCAAGAGCACAATTTATTCATACACTTAAACCCATCCTATCGTATTTCTCATAAATGTGGATGAAATTCTTGAATGACTAGAAATACAATCTCACAAGTGAAAACCAGAATCCATGAACCTCATCACCTCTCTTTGTGTTGAAATGTTATTAAAAGAGATCTTGTGGAATCTTTACCCACCAATGTTCTTTTCAGTTCGCCAATTCTAGAGCCTCGAATCATTCATTTGAGTTGCATGACCTTCTCACCTCTCATACACCACTATTTGCAGAGCCATGTGGATCAACCCTTTTCTATTCTTATGATCATGATATCTAGTTGATTCCAAGTAGTATGTTGCCTAATAGTAGGTTGTAATAATACCCTTTTGTCAACATACTGAGATTGAACATATAGTGCAAGAATAGCTATATGCCAGGGTTATTCAACGTAGGTTCAATCCACACTCTTCTCTAGCATTATTTACTCATTAAAAGGATAGTTCCTAGCATTTGTGTGGATTTTTTGGAAATAAACAAAATCAAGATCAAGGGTAAGTTTCTAGTTCCTATGATTAATGAGTTGTTTGATGAATTATATGGGATATACTTCTTTTTCAAAATTTATTTACCATCCAAATATCACCCGATTTGCCTATGTGAAGAAATATTACTAAGACTACCTTTTGTACTCATGAGGAACACTTTGAATTTTTTATTATGTCAGTTAGCCTTACTAATATCCCTCTACATACCAAAGTGTGAAAAAGATATTTCAGCCATTCCTTGAGAAATTTGTTTAGGCATTCTTTGATAATGTTCACATCTACAACATAAATTGTTAGCACCTCCTTCACTTCAAGAAACCCCCAAACTTCTTTTATAAATAGTTATGTGCAAAGAATTCCGAGTGTTCTTTTGGTCAGATAGAGACCAAATATCTAAGGTGTATTATCTTATCCAAAAGCATTAAGGTTGATCCTAAAAAAGTTGAATAAATGAATAATTAGTCAAAAACTAAAACACTCAAAATCATTGAAGATTTTTGGGTCTCACCAGTTATTATTGGAAATTAGTCGATGAGTACAATAAAATTTCCCTCCCTTTGATTGACATGTTAAAAAATAACATTCATAAGGTTGAAAGTGAGAGAAGGTTTTTGATTTACTTAAGCATGCTATGTGTACTATGCTAGTCTTTGTGCTGCTAGACTTTTTCAAATATTTTATCATTGAAAGTGATGCTATAAGTAGTAGCATTGGAGCCATCTTAATGTAGGAAGAGAGGAAATTTCCTTTTACTAGTTAATCATTGGAAAGATCAAATCTTGTTGAATCCAATTATGAGAAGGAGATGCTCACCATTCTCCTTGTAATGTTAGTAAATGGAGGCCATACTTATTGGGATGACACTCTCATACAAAAACTGATCATCATATCCTTGAGTAGGCTAGGTTTTGGTAAATAAGTAAAGTCAAAGTGTAATATCCAAATAAATGGGGTAGTCATAGGAAAGTATTGACAAAATAGACTAGGTATGTTAATAGCCTTAGTAAATGGTTGTTGTGTGTTTGAGAGATTAGAAGGTATGAAGTACTATCCAAGGATGAGTACAAGAGGGTTTTCTGTCATGGAGTGCTAAGAGGAATAGTGAATCAGTCACTCATGATGTCTGATCAGTAATGTGTGATGATTAGTTGTTGTGGAAGTATGCAATTAGTCAACAAGTTCATGTGATCAGAGATAGAGTGGAATAAGTTTATGTTGAAGTTGTAATCAGACTTAGATGTGATTAGTGGGTAGGGAAGAGATCTAGTGAGTGGCTGGAACATTTCATGATTGAGTTTTTGGTATCCCTAAGTCATATGGGTTTGAACTTTAAGGTTATTTGGGGAGAAGCAAGAACTTGTGATCAAGATTGACTCAAGAAGAACATCCTAAGAAAGGTTGAAGGATCAATTTGGATCCTATTGAGAAAATTCTAATGCCTTTGCATCAAGAACCCATTTCTCTCCAAGGACCTATGTAAGGGTCAAGGCTTTGGAGACATCTATTTTCATCAGGTACCAAGGAAGATATCAATGTTTGATTAAAGACTATTCCCAACCCTTGTTTAGGGTATCCCGAGGACAGTAAAATGTAGTTTTTTTCTTTCTTCTACGTGTGATAAGTCCCCATGTTTGGAAGGGAGATGGAGGATGATGTAAACTACCTATCCTCTATGTTGTAGGAGACCATGAAAAAGTTTGGCACATGGTCGAGACAATAAAAGATGATTGAAATTATCACAGAGTAGTGACAGGGTGAGTAGGGCTTTGTCCATTTAAAGATTAAGCTGTTGTTTGTTTCATAGGGTAATAAGAAGAGCTTAGAGATTCTAGAGAAAGGCCAAACAACTGGAGAAGGATATGGATTAGAAGAGAGAATGAGTTGATAAGATTTTTCATAGATACAAGTTATTGTCTTAGATTGGACAGTGGGGTCTTAATTTTAGATCCTAATTATAAAAGTGATTGTGGTAAGAGTATTGTGGGTTGAGTTTTTATGGGAAAATCCTAGAAGTGTCTGAAGTAGGGATAAGAGTCCAAGTTCAGGTAAGGGTATAATGAATCATATAATTAGCCAATATGTAATATCCAAGGGAATGTGACAGTGGTCAGTAACAAGATTGATGAGAGTCTAAATTATAAGTAAAGCACACCTTCACAATGATCAGAGAGGGGTGCAATGAGTCAAGGAGTGGAAGAATTGTTTAAGATGGATATGAGGATTGCCCTAAGGTATGAATGATCAATCATGAAGAGCATCAAATAGATCCCTTTGCATCAACTACATAATAAATATATGAGCAATAACACTAGCATTAAAAAGGCAAGTTTACAAGTTCAAAGGAGTAGTAATAATGTATAGAACATGGTCCTCACTTGAACTACATGCAGTACCCTAATCATGGCCACCAGGTAGATGAGGATGCATAAAACTCTATAAAAAATACACATACATATTTTAGTTAATGACATAAAAGAGTATAAAGTACAAACCATTATTGAACTTTTATTATAATTAAACATTTCATTATTGCTTACTTCCAAGTTTTGTGCTTGCCGCATCAATTTTTGGACCCTCTCTTTTTTTCTCACCAGTTTGAGGGTTTATGCATAGAAAACCAATAATTTCTATATTAATTTTTCTAATATATTTTTTAATCATTTGGATCAGGTTTTTGGAAAGTGTGATTCCATCATCGTAGAATACTATGTCCAACTCTGTTAAGATGTCTTGAGGTATTGCAAGTTCCTTTCTCTTTCCCTGAACATCCGTTTATGACAAGACTATTATTAACACTATCAAAATTACTTCAAAGCACTCAAGAAAAGAACATAATAATAGAACATTTTGCTTCTATCTAATTTGTACAATTATAATGAGGTCTACCTACTTGGTAGAATGGTTGGTAGTAGCATCCCTGTCTATGCTATATGAAAAATCCATGTGGCCCTGTGACAAAGATCAAATATAAAAAATGTTAGAAAAATGAAACCAATAGACTTAGCAAAAAAACTTAATAATAAAAAGTTATATTGGAGTCATTAATTGGAGCTTGGTTTAAATGGTATATAATACGTACCACACCCATGATAGTAATTTTTTTTTATCTATGTGATTCAAATTGTAACCGATTAGCAACTCTTCCCCTATACTTATTGATTTTATCGCACCTACGAATACACTATTTCCCTCGCGCACCTCAAATATGCAATTGGGTTGCTTATTAGTTGACCCAGGTAGCGTACTATTTGTTAAACTTGTAATATTCTCTATTGCTTTTGGCCTTCTGTCAATGTATATAGCCACTCTTTTACTTTTATCATTATCTTTCTGTTGTATATAATTTTTTGAGAGTGCATACCTACGCATACTTTTTTTATATTGAACAATCTGCATCCAATTTTTATAAATTTAACAAGGTCCGACATACTCCATCAATTCAAAAATTTTTTTGTAACATACATTTATGTCGTCCATAGAAAATATGCCAAAACCATGTAATGACGATGGTACTATGCGATATATCCTCTCGTTAACACTAAAAATAGTGTTTATTGGAGGAATTTCCTTGGGTACCTATTATTTCTATAGATGTTTTTACCTCAAGGGCACCTTGATGTCTCTTTTGGTCTCATCATCATAAGAACATGACCCCCCTTGAGCAAGGAAAAATTCCACGCGTTTATGAAATTTTATTCTAATCCTTTGACCTCTAGTTGATCTCCCTATTTTAGACTTACTACATGTCTCACTTTCATCTTCTATTCCTATATTTCCCTCACTCGAGGAAGACACATCTGAAAAATACCTTTTGGTGGTACCTACACTCCATCAAATGAGAGAAATAGTTGGTAATGAGAGAGGTATTTTGCAAATGAGGGTAATGTGATGAAGAAGTTGGCCCTAAAGTTGATGTTGAGATTAAAATTTGAATAAGTCCATCTGGGACCTCAAGTGTTGATAATTGTATAAAATAAACTGTTTCTATCAGGTGTATTGACTTATACCTGTAGATCCATGAGACTATGCAGGGTCCTCGTGAAAGGGGTTCAGGTTCCTGCATATGTAATTCAATTATCTTATGTTAGCTAAAAATTACATGACATGTATACTAAAAATTACATAGTAGACAATATGAACAATATGTAGTCATCATAATAATTGCATATTTTTTTAATTCCTTACCTTTACTTTATGTAGACTGTGCAGTTTACTCAACAAAAGGGTTGACGATGTCTATAGTCAATTACCTGTTTCCACCAAGGGTGGCAACATCACATAAAATATATACATGAAATTAACACCAAAAATTGAGCATCATAAGCATTATATTTGCAATTTGATAAACAATAACTATATATGTATCATAAGCATCATAAGCATAATATATCTATCATCATTAATATGTAATCCATCACATATGTATCATAAATCACCATCCATCACATAGCTAATAAATAGTCCGCATTCCATAAATAAACACAAAGTTCAAAATTTTTCACATAAATAAACACTCTTTCTATCTCCATCTCTTTGGGATGGCATGATTCTACTATAATTAGGACCTGCTAGAGGTGGAACATGAATTAAAAACATTAAAAGGTACATCATGAATTAATTATTTAATGGCATTAGAACACAAAACATAATGAATTAATTATGTAACCATATAAGTCAAATAAACTTCTATCAAAAAATAAATATTAAATTGATAGTATACTAATCACATACCTCATACATTTCATTCATCTCATTGATCTTATTCTTCTTCATCATCATCATCATCATCATCATCGTCATTGTCGTCATCATCGTCGTCACAACCACCACCACCACCACCACCACCACCACCATCATCTTCTTCATGAACATTTTAGTCAGGAACACCATCGACTAAATGTCAATCTTGATCATCATCTACATCATATTCTACTTCTTTGGTATCTTCTTCTTCCATCACATTATACTTTATCGACCTTCCTCTTAGATCATGTCTAACAACAAATGACCAACCTATTTTATGTGGAACCTATGAGTAAAATACCTACTCACATTGGCTTGGAAGAACATAGGGCTCATCCCCAACTGGCTCAAATGACCTTGTATTAAACATTGTAAATCCATTATCATGTTCAATAATAGTTCTATTAGGATCATTTTGATTCAGTCATAGCCTGTACCATTTGACGACGAACAAAAATAATTTGAAGGAATTGAAGTAAAACTCAAGTATATCATCCAAAATGCCATAGTATCGATTTTGAGTCTCTTGAGGATGTATGCCATTTCTAGATGAAATTTTAGTCATCTCAAAGACCGTAGTTATCCCATAATCACAAGTTTTCTTTGTGTCATCCAACTTTTTGATGAAAAATTTATGACCATTTTAACACAACATTGTGGTGTTTGACCTACAATATGTCAAACATGTAAAAATTTATACATACCTGTTTATCTCTTAAACCATATGCTAAATCAATTTCCCTTTGCGTAACATTGGAATCTCTATTAAGATGATGTTCTTTAACCAATGAAGCCACACCTTCCTATGTTAATGTGAAATGAGAATGTTGACATCATTCAATCCATACCGTCATCCAATCAATATTGTTTATAATATACAAATGTAGTGCATCCCACTCTCGACCAACTGTACAAAAAATAAATATACGACTTACAACTGATTTATTTTAAAGATTAATAATTAATTAACTACAATAAAATATTATAATTACCTCTCACTCTCCTCAATCTACCTTTCCCCATCAAGTACTCCCCTTAAAATTTGTTACTGAGGTTGGGCTCCCAAACAAAATCTACATGGATCTTTGCTACAAACTTAGGAAGATATTCAATAATGTATACCATAGTGTGGTATATCATATATCCCTCCACCATAGAACCATCAAGATATAATTTTTTTCAAACCAAAGCCTTCAAAAATTTCAAGTGCCTCTCAACCATCCACATTGACCTATTGTGTACAGGTCCACACCTTTCAATATCCCCAACTTGGTATATGAGGTAGTGTTCTTGTGCATTAAAAAAATTTGAAGGTAGACACTTTCACATTTCATGCATGAGATGATGAATTTTTCTCTTCCAATATTTTATATCTTCTTTATGGATTTCTTTAGATGATAACCACCTACAAGAGATTCAAGATGGAAAAATATATAAATGAGACTTTACAAAATAATATACAATATATTACATAACAAGTAAAACAAATCACAAATATAATATCTATACAAAAAATTGAACAAATATCACTACTTACCTCATGTATTTTCCAAGATCATATATGACTTTCTTGACATTATTGTCAAAGTGGTCTAAGAGAGATAGAGGTAGAACATACTGCAATAATTATGAAATGATCTTTTCATTATTTTCTAACATAATTCAATGAATAGTACATGCATTTTATAAATATATAGTAAATATAGAATAACATAAATTACCTTAATAATGGTATGCCAATCATTCATTTTCATCCCTGACCCAAATTCACTTTTCTTTGATATGAGATTGTTTATGTTCGCATCAAATCCTGTGGGAAATCAAATTCTTTGTATGAATTCTTTTATAACATTGCTTTGCAGGCCTGTTAATAACCAAGGAAGGGAACTTATATTAATTTGGTCTCCATTTCTATTTGATTAAATGCAATTTTTCATTGCATGATTGGATTCATGAATGTGACTACAAATTTTGACAATTTTTTCTTTGTCACGCCTTCCATCCAATATTTTCCATAATGTCTCTATTATATTCTTTCCAATATGTATAGTATCAAACAAGTGCACAATTTATAGCTTCTCGTAGTAGGGAAACCTACTAAATTTTCTTGGATAAATTTTTAGTCCCTTTGGAAGGTGGTCATTAATACCTTGACAACCTTCACGATCATTAATTACATCATCAGTAAACAAAACACAATAAAAAATATAAATTCCAAACATAAACCATTAGATGGAATGACATTACCTTGATGATTAATTATATTATATTTCAACTTCCATAGGAGAGGTGTCATTCTTCGTGGCTTTGATGTAGCCTCTTCTTTCCCATTGAAAATATATTTTTTAGTATTTTGATACTTATGATTTCTGTGGAGGAAGTGCCTATACTCATCAAACACTTGCTTTCCTAAACTTTTTGAATGACGAGATTTCATCTTTGGACCACAAACTAGACATGCAAATTTTTTCTTTATTTGAATACCTACAAGATAATGTATAATCAGATTAAATATGTTAATTTTTATAATGATAATTATCATGCAAAAATTGAACACTATAACATACCACAAAAATGTGTTAGCCCTGGGGCATCATGTATTGTCCATACAAGCATTGCATGGAATTGAAATTGTCTTTTTTCTATTGATCTAAAAACATCATACATAGTGATACCATTCCATAACTCTAGAAATTCGTCGATAAGAGGCTCAATATATACATTCATATCTTTAACTTGGTACTTACCTAGTTGAATGAACAAAAACATTACGTAATTATGATGACTATTTTACTGCAATATTTATAATTAAATGTAGATGACTATTAAATGATAAAATACCTGAAAAAATCATCACCAACATTACGTGCTCCCTCTTTATTGACATTCATGGAGGAATGTTATTGTTGATAACAAAAACATGTAATACTGAGTAAACAAGTCTCAGCTCTCCAAACAGATTGACACCGTCCACTGCCAATGAAAGCCTGAGATTAAGAGGTTCTTCTTTAAAGTGTGGCCACTTTTCCTCTATGTCCATAAATGTTGAACCATCCATAGGCATTCAAATAATATCATCTCAACTTCTATTGCCTGCATGGTAATCCATAAATTGTGCCAAGCTAGTGTACATGAATAATCGTTGCATACGTGGAATAATGAGAATATAAAGAAGAACCTTGCAAGACACATTTTTTATTATTTGATCTATTTTATATCTACTCGTATGAAATTTAGGGCATTCTTTTTCAAATTCATGCTGTTTATGATATATAATATGATCATTGAGACAAGAATCTATTGCTTGATACTCCATTCCAATAACTTTCATAATGACATATAATTATCGGTATGCACGAGGTAGAATATTTGATGGTGGTAACAAAAACTCATTTATAAATCTACAACAAAAAATATAATTTGTTAATATAAAGAATATAAATGGTACATAATTTACCCTTTATTAACTATAATGACATATATGACATACCTTAACATACATGAGATTTTTATGCTGGATAAACCATTCATAACCTTCAAGTTCACCAACAAAAATGCAACAAAGAGAAGAGTTGTTTGGGAGCCTGCGTAAAGGGCCTTGTATGCCTTCTCAAGTAGAGGTAAATCATGAACAACATCAAGGTCATGTTGATAATCATTATTAGCTGTGCTAGTACTAAATGCATCATGGATCAATATATTTGTACCATCATCTTCAATTGTATTTTCTGGTGCATGATCGTCATCTTCCATGGGATCATTAACTTCAACTTTGATATTCATAGCTCCATGTTCCTCCAGTTCAAAAACCATATTATCTGGGTTGTGATGGTCCATATCATGTGCCCTGGGGTTCTTGACCTATGTAAAATGATCAACATAAATAAACCATGATCATGATCTCATCATCAAGTGATTTCTTATGTATATAAATTGTTAAAATGATATAATGAACAACTTACCAATGGATGATAATCATGTCCCCCTTCAATGTGACCATTATGCCTACAATGTTTCCTAGATTTTTTTATTAGAAGTATTCCAGTCTTTAATCCCTTACAAATTTTGTAGGGACAATAACATTTTCCATCACCTTATCTTTTCAAGTTAGACCACAAACTAGCAATCATCTCCTTATTTTATTCTTCGCTGATATTATCTGACATGGTCTTTCTTCACAGGAAAAAAAATTAGGATATGGAAACTTTGGTCTATAACCTTCACAAACTATGCAAAATGATATCACAAGTATGGAAGTCTTCTTAGAACTAGTTATATAGAAGTTAAAATGTTAGTTATGAAATGATGTTTAAGTATGATATACCAAATTAAAATACTTAAACATAGAAAAATTGCAAATCAAACCAAAACCATTTAACATTCAACATATTAACATAGTACTCAGGTACTCCAACTACCCGGTGTGGGGACATCCCATGGATGGGTACTTCGAGATTTTGTGGAGATCAACATAACGCCAATTTCAAAGTCTAAATTAGTGGTAACAATTATTTAGAGTAAGTCTACAACAGTTGGGTCCCAACCACATTTTAGGTTGGTTTCATCATTATCCTGATACTTGACAAACACCGGAGTAAAATCAACATTACTCCTCTCATCAACAAGAGTAATGAGATTAAGGACATCATATGAAAAACATATTACAAACGAATAAGAGCTAGGCTGAGAAAGACACCATAAAGAAAAGTATAAATTTACAAAGAAAAGCCTCTTAAGCTCATCAATTAATAGGTAGGAGGTATTTTCCATAACAAGTAAAAGTGTGATATTTCTATAAGGATTCAACTATGTAGTTTTTTTTAGTTAAACTCATTGACCCATGTTTCATGAGTAGTGGTTCCCTCATCATGCTTAGGAGTCTGTGGTGGCTCAAGAATTTGTTAAAAGGGTTCAAGATAGGCTACAACAAAAATAATCCCTCAAGAAAAAAAGTTCCTTATGCCCAATTTTCTTATTTCTATGATAGATTTCATGGTAAAAAGTATGAACCTATCTAGAGTTTGGTGTGGACCATGTAATGAAGGATCTTGGTTGTGCTTGAGTAGCTGAGAGTGATTATTTGCAAGTAGCAATCCCCATTGTGGGATTTGAGACCCCTATGAGGTCACCGTCATGTATCTAAGGTGATGATCACATGGAGGGACCTAAGATACTAGCGGTGAAATGGTCCCATGAAACATAAGTACATTTTAGTAGTTAATTCCATATTTAAAAATATCACAATACAAACCATGAAACATAAGGAAATTTTACTAGTTAATTCTACCTTTAGAATATCACAATACAAGCGGATTCCTCATACCTTATTATTATCTTGTACATAAGAAATTAATTGCTTAGAATATCATTTAGGAAGATCCTTAGCTATTATAGCTACTAATCTAATTTCTGGCTACTTCAGGGAAGACATGGAAGATGCATATACACTTCACTAAAAGTTACAATGCATTCTCTTTAATTCCAAAGAAAAGAAGGCATTATGCCTAAATAATTCTAAGAAGAGCATGGATCAGAAAATACCTTTACCTCAAGAAAAAGAGGCTTCCAACAAGGCCCCAACAACCTTCTCACTTTACTTACAAAAATAAAAATAAGAAACATATTTTAAAGAGAGAAGGAGATGAGACATAACATTTAGATTCTAAAATGTTGAGGTTCATTCATTTCCTATAAATAATTCTAATCCCCTATAGAAGGAAATATAAATAGTGTAGTCACTTTCATGGAATGTGGAGGACAACCATATAGGGATAGGAGAGCCCACTATACAATTCACAAAACAAAGAAAATATTCTATTAATAACTTGCATACATAGTGATGGAGAAAATGTCAATGAGCTAAAATAATAATTTACAAGAAGGTTTAATGCCAAAACAAACATGGTTTCTTATAGTAAGATTGATAAATTTTAGGAAGATAGATATAATGAGTAAATAAATCCAACAAACATATAAATCAATATGCTTCAAATCTACTTTCTAGCATAAAACCTTAACAAAGTAGAGGATTGTTTCTCATTCTCAGCTGGTGAAAACTAATGTTTGATATGGATAAAGCAGGGGTATCAAAAAGTTGTTTCTGAACAATATAACCATAAAGGTATCTTATACTATTTGATGACTATGGTTCCATAATAGTATTTCCTGTTTCAAGGTTGCAGTAATAGAGGGGGTCTATTTTCTTGTTGTGGATAATAGACATGATTAATGGATTCTAACCCGTTGAATAGAGTATGTGATCAGGGTATGATGGAAATATTCTAAAATACTCTTGTGTATGGTAGTACATGGATGATATATTGTTTTGTGATCAAAATTAATGGATTGATGATAGTGTGGACATGGATAGTTCACTATTTGGTATACAAAGATAGATAATTTTTTTGTGATCAGGAAATAGGGCCAAGAATTTGAAATGAGGACAAGAAATGGAAGAGTCATGAAGATGTGGTTAAAGGCATGAAGGTAACAACTTGTTGAAAAGGTATTGTTTAATAGTTCTTAAAAGCATTATTTGAGACTGTGGTGTGGTTAGTTTCTGCTACTGACCTTTAACTTAATGATTTTGAGACTATTAATGATGTCTTTGGAGAGAATGTTATACTTGTTGGTATAATTCAAAGGTATGATCTAAGATCTCAAGGCCTAATATGTAACATGAAGCATTGATTTATTTTAGTCGTTGAAACACTAATGATGCATAAATTATAGAAGTATTTAAAATCATATTATAGGAGATGATGCTAATAATAAAATTTTCATCGTGCTTAATTTCAACTATGATTGTCACCAAATTATGATTTTTTTCTCTGCACTGAACTTGACTCCAATAATAATTGAGTTTGATGTTTATTGTTGTTGTTATTGTAAAGTGGACCAAATATTCACCAAAGGCTTGTTCTGAATGTATACATTCGACCATAAAGGTCAATGAATAGTAAACTATGATTTCTGTGCTCTATAGTCAATTTTACTGCAACTGTGATTACATTTTGAAGTTTATTATTACTATTCTCGTACGAAGGGGATACCAATGCACCCACTTTTGTTAATTTCCAGTCAATCGTTGAAGCAAATAAAGTAATGCAGCGTGCAATGATTTTTAATGAACGATATTTGTTTCCAAATATCATAGATTTTCTAAAATTTGGTCAATTACCCTTTTTTTGAGGCAACCATAGACTTAGATGCCACGATCAAGGAGTGTTTTTTAGTTGAATTCTTTGGCCTTGTCAACTGGGATAGGTTACTTCTAATGTGTTTGTTGCAGTAGTTTATCCAACTTTAGCACTTTATGATGCATCCTAGTGTTTGAATAGTAAGTTGCATTTTGAAAGCCCATATTCTATTACTACTTGAGCTCATCCCATTTTTTTGAATAGGTTGTATGTTTTTTTGGACATTATTGTTACATTTTCTATTGTCCACTTATTTAAATTGACCACCTTTGCAACCCTAATCTGTAACCATAAAATATAAGAATAATAAAAGTAAAAAAATACAAAAAAAAATTAAATCATGTAGATTATGTCAAGAGTGGGCAGTGGATATAGTAATATGAAATAAATTGAATTGAACAACAAATATCAGAAAAACATAGATCAATAGAGCTTTTATAAATGAATGATAATTTAGACATTAACAATTAGAAAAGAAAGAAATTATATATGAAGACATATTCTCCTCCAACTAGACAAATTCATGGGCACAGTTTTAGTTTTTTGGTCACAAGTAAATTTAAGCTTAGTATGCATTTCACATGAAAAATAGTGCAGGACAACAACAATATTTTTTGCTAAAAAGGTGTATTATAAATTTAAAATATAGGGCATGCCATATACATAAATAATCATTGCTGTTATTCATGAATTATAAGACAATAGATATTTAATTTATCATTTCTCTATATATCGAGACTAGATCACAAAATCCACACAATTAATCTATATTAAAATGTAGACAAATATGGAGAATAAAGCACAAATTTTTGAAGACGTGAAAAAAATATAGAAGGGCTTGTGGCATTACCTTCAATAACCAATTTGCAATGAAATTATGTAACACCTTTGGCTCATTTTAATTCACCCAAAAACCCTAGAGGCTCATTTTCATTCAAAAAAAAAATCAAAAGAAACAAAAAGCGTTGAATCTGTTGATTCCCCTCTATGAATGGCTAGAAGTAGGAGAAGAGGACAGAGGAAACAATGGTAACCCCTATGCAAACTTATGAAATGTTAATCATGGGTATAGACTCATGAAATGTTTTTTTGCAATACCAACAAATAATGGGAGCAACCAGATACAAAATGTGGAATATAGTTTAATATCAATTTGAAAATGCGTTTTAGGTAGTTGGAAAGTTGTTTGAAGGCTGTTTAAAGGCGTGAGACAATTTTTTCATCTAATTATAGAAAGTAATGTAAACAAATATACAATAAAATAAAATGAATTAGTTGATATTTAATAGGAGTTACAATCACGTTATATAATAAAAATAATTTAGTTATCCTTGTAGCTAATGTATTTGATTTGGTCTCGATCTTAGAAGGGCTCACAGGAAAATGAGAAAACATTACCTTTTTTATAAGTAATGCCAATGGGAGTTGGAATTTCAAAGTCCTCATCTGTCATCAAAATTCTGACAAACACATACAATGTTTATAAAAAAATCAAAATTCCCTTTGTAAAATGTGACGGAGAAAAAGAAAAACCATAGCCATCGAAAATGGTCGTTGGAAATTTTCCCCAAATGTATTAGTGAAAAATCCTTTTGGTTGTTAAATGTATACCTCTTCTTACAAAATACCATTAAGAAAAGATGACTTAACATCCATTTGATATACCTTGAATCCTTTGTAAGAAACATAAGCAAGCACTGTTCTCACACCTTCAAGTATGGCCATAGGTGCAAATGTTTCACTATAGTCCATGCCTTCCTCTTGTGCATATCCTTTGTACACCAATATTTCCTTGTTTCTTACCACTTTACCAGTCTCATCCATGTTATTTATGAAAATCCACTTTGTACCAATCACATTCTTGTCCACCAGTCTAGGCACTAATGTCTAGGTTTTGTTCCTTTCAATATGTTCCAATTCTTCTTCCATAGCCTTCACCAAATATTCATATTTCAATGCTTGTTTCACTATTTTGGGCTCAAATTCAGATAAAAAACATGTACCTTCTCTTGCCTTCTGCACACGTGGATCTCCACCATAGACAGTTTTCAACTTTTCCCACATTTCATAAGTTGTATCTAAGTCTTTAATATCAACATACTCTACATAAAAAAGAGTACTTGCAATAGCTTCCATAGTACTAGTATGTTCATGCTTAACCTTTAACTGGTCTAGAGTTAGGGTTCTTGGGGGGACAGTGTACATATTTTCCACATAATCCCAATATTGATCACCAAAGTTGTTAAGATAGAGCTTCATCTGAACACACCATATGGAGTAGTTATCTCTTGTGAATTTAGGACCCTCCTTTCTCATCATCTTGGATATTTACCTCAAGCTATTAAGCTTCACCACAACAGAGGACTAAATCTCTGATACCAATTGTTAGACCTGAGGTTAGATTATTGAAAGGAGGGTGAATCGGTAATCTACCAAATAAACCAACTTTTCAATCACTTAAACTTTAATCACCATTCACAAAATTAACCTTAATAGAAGCAAATAAAAATCATGAACATCCAAGATCATCCAAAAATTTGACACACATATTTGTCTTATGGAAACCCAAATAGGGAAAAAACCATGGTGGGGACCAGTACCCACTAATTGTTGTACTCTTCTAAAGTACGCTATGTGAGGATCTTAACCCTATTAAGAGTTTACAAAAACATTGTTAGGTGCTACCCGGTTAATGGATTTACCTTAGGCTTGTTAGAACCTTTACCCTGATGACATATTTTTCCATTAGTATACAAGGGAAAACAATTTTTGAACCGTCGGTAACACCAACAACAAAAGACAGGTTTAGTGCAACCCGACACAGCAGTTCACAAAGGTCACCGAAATGTTAAGTATAAGGGAACTTGACAAAATTTTTTATAGTGTAACCCGACAGAGAAGGTTACAATGTAAACTGACGACACAATTTACAAGTGCAACCCAAAAATGTTGAAGTGGAAACTGAAAGAGTAACCTGACAAAGTAACCCGACAGAGGAACCCGAAAGAGAATACAACAGAGGAACCCGACAGATAGTTCACAGAGGAACCCGACAGGCAGACTACAGAGCAACTTGAGTACAAGTCTACCGAGAGACAATTTTATTCTGAGAAATGTGGATCTGACTTACACGTCAGATAAAACACTTAAGTTTTATATTTAGCTTAAAGCTTAGCTTTAAATCCATTTCTTGAGGGACAATTAAATTAATTGTAATTGTTTTAATCAGTCTAACTGATTAGAAACATGAAAACTAGGAGATCAAGGTCAAGTTGTAAACCTTTGATCATAGAGTTATCATTGTAATGTGTGAAACTCATTTAGGTCAAAATCATTGTATCAATAAATGTGTAATCAATCAGAACACGTGGATGTGATGATGATTGTAGCCGAGGAACACATCTAAGGATTAGAGACAGAGTTTTATGCATAAGAACAACAAAATATGGAATCAGTTACAAACATCAAGATTCAAGGCTACCGAGCAGAACGAGGTATTAATCAGTCACTATAGGTAATATATTATATTGTGAAATTTAATAGATCTATACTCAAAAATTCTAGATTGCACATACTTAGGTCAATAAGTATTTTTGACTACATTCTAACAAGTGTAGAAAATAGAAGAAATCCTTTGAGAAGGTGGATTTAACAATCCTTTTGTAAATCTCTTAACTGAGTGCACACTAAATAGTGTAGCTAAAGCTCTTAACAGAGTAGACCTTAACCAGTATAAACATGTTACTCCTAACAGGGTAAGATCATCATAAGTGATCAAACATGTAAGCCTTAACTGGTCCCTTCCATTCGGTAGATAGTGAAGTTTTGCGGGTTTCATCCCCACCACAGTTTTTACCTTCTAACAAGGGTTTTCTTCATTACCAAATCTTGTGTCATGTGTCATTACATTTCATGAATGTTTCTATGAATGTTAACATGCAAATTAATTTTATGAATTGTTATAACACACACAAAGATAGAATAACACATATGGTCGGTAATACAATGTATTGATTACTAAAAGGATTAAGGTTAAGTGATACAAGTTTTAAGGGTACTAATTCACCCCTCCCCTCTCAGTACACACCATTCCATTATTCTAACGATTGGTATTAGAGCTAGATCTCTTATTTGGAAAATTTTAAATACTTAAGAGAAAAGATCATACAATGGAAAGGTATAAGTTAGACAAGTGATGCAGGAGCATCCTGGGTGTAAGGGCAATCTTGCATCACCCAAAAATATGTGTTTTTCTATTCAATAAGGGCTATTTTGTACAAAGCTGCTATTTTTGGAAACTTACTATTTTTAGTAAGT
>MU226171.1:753831-774326 GCA_018584345.1 Thuja plicata
ATTCTAAAAGTTTGTAATTCCACATTTGTGGAGATAATAAGAAGCCCATTTTCTGTTCTTGCAAATTGTTGTTGCTTCTCTATTTCTGTTATGTGTTTGTGGCATTAAGGGGAGCACCCTTCATCAACAAGAGTATTGAGAATCAGAAGTTGGAGATACAAATCTTCTATGAGAAATATAAAGAATCTAGAATCAAGATGAGACAATTACTGGATGAAAAAAAGTTTATGACATCTTGCTGTAATGAAACAGATTATCATGAAGAAGAAATACCTGATTTGTTTGAGTCAAGAGGATCTACATCTAGCAATACATCGGATACATCTGAAGGAAGCATCACAAATCTGAATGAAATCAATCAACATCTAGCCGGACAAGTGAAATCACTGCAAATCGGTCAAGAGACACAAATGGTAAGAATGATTGATGTTATGAATGATGCTAGAAAAGCTAAACAAGAAAGAACACTAGCTATTGATAACTGAAAAACTACAAGAAAGAGAATCATAAATACAAAGAATTACTGAACATCATCATGAGATCACCAATCAGATAGTTCTTATTAGTTAGGAAGCAAACCAACTGAACATAGAACTCCAAGGAAAATTAGAAGCTATTGGTGAGCTAAGAGAAGAAAATGAAAAACTAAATCATGAAGTAAGAATTCAGCAACAACATAATGAAATGATCAAGAGAGATGAAGAAAGCACAAAAATAATGGATGATTTTTTGGATGGACAAAGAAGAGTCAACAACAATACTAGACTAGGGTATACCGAGCATGGAGAATCATCATACCAAGCTGATCCAAAATATTTCTATAAAAATCCAAGACCAAGAAAGCAGACATGCAACTACTGTGGAAAACCAGGCCACACATCAAATGTTTCCAAGAGAAAAATTAAAGGCATTCCTAAATCCACATCTACATTCATTGGAAATTGTTATAACTGTAACAAGAAAGGACATAAAGCACATGCATGTAAATCTAAGGTGAAACAACCAAAGAAGGAAACCTACATGGAAAAATACTGTCCTACTTGAAAAATGCATGGGCACATATCTCTTGAATGCAAGAAGAAGAAAAAGCAAGCACGAAAGCCTAAAGAAAAAGAAACTACTTATTAACCAAGAAGAGTCGATAACTCATATGTTTGGGATTACAACACATGGAAAAATTGCACAACATGTGGTAAATATGGTCACATAGTTGCAAACTACATGAGGAAATGGATGAGAAGGTTTAGAAGCTGGAATAACCATAGAATGACATGATTATGCTGTCATAAGGTTGGTCATGTAAGCAAGGACTGCAGAGACCGAGTGACAGAGACAAAAACTTTTTCCAATGGCAATACCATTAAAGAAATTAGGAAGACGAGAAACAAAATGTGGAGGAAAGCTACAAACACTAATGATGTTGGACCAAGCAATGCAATTGGTGACACCTTATGCAATGGATCTGGTGATATCTCCACCCCCACCTAATCAGAACAAGTAAGTATGGAACTGCACTATACCAAGTTATACTTTACATCAGTTCCTTTATACATTAATAAAATGCCAAACTAGCATGAATAAAGATGCACTATGGTATTACTTGTTATAAATATGTGAATCCAATCCCGTCGGTCAATACATACTGAGAATCATCGGTGTACATAAAAAATCCAAGTTGTTAGTGTAAACTGAGACGCGTCAATAATCATGTAAAAGACATTGAAGTCTTTGCCACTTATCAAGAATCGTCGGTAAACATATGAAAGATCAAGTAAGTTGTCACTTACCCCGAGCCGAAAGTTTGTGTGATACCTGAGCGACTCCGTCTTTGAACACTGAGAAGTGGGTAGAGCATTTATTACACCACTTAGGGCATCATCTATAAAAAGGTGACAAAATGGCTCATTCACTCACCATGCAATTAAGAGCAAAGAAGCAAAGAGAAGAATAGAGCATAGAGTGAAGAACAATGAATAGATTGTGGAAGTGACTCATAGAAGATTCATGACATTCAGATAGATCAACAACAACTATAGCAGGTTAAGTAAGTAACTAGAATCACCAAGCTCACTGTTATTTATGGGAATAACCCTAATTTTTAGAAACCATGGCAACCACATTTCCAAGATCAAGAATGCCAAGGAGAAAAAGGTTAATCTAATCAAGAACTCCACTTGTGAAGAACCTAAATAAAATTTTTGTCTAGAGGTTGCTTCACAACCTGACAACGCTGGAGAATTTTTAGGCATACCACCTAGGGTTTTACTGATCGAGGATGTCTGATCGTATATCCACTAAAAAGTTGTAGAAATTGGAGATCTGGAAGTTGAGGAAGCTTACAAGAACCTTTACACAAACATAACCATCAAGGATGAACATAAACATATAGAGGTGAAAGGGTTGACAAATGCCCTAATGTTCCCAAGGGAGTTTAAAATTGAGTGGATCCGGATAGTGCTAAGCAAAGTGCATGACCAAAAGATGTGGTTGGATGAGCCAAAAAATATCACCAGGGATGTAATACATGTAGTGACCGGTTATCCAATAACTGACAAGGAAAAAACACTCAAACATCCTCCTCACCCTGACATAGAAAATAATACAGGTGCAATATGGGATAGCAGAGGATTGAAGGTAAATTCCATCACCGATTAAGAACTGAAATTTAGTGCATGGTTGCTGGGATACAAGATATTCCAAGCCAACAGAATGGATATCATTGCATGTGGAGTAGTTGAAACTGCTTACAAGATTGTGAAGAAGGGTCTACAGTTGGATCTATCTGAGCTTCTAATGAAGCAGTTGGAGGAAAACTTGAGGACCATTAGATCAATAAAATCTAAGTCGTGTAAGTTTGGTTCACTCCTCATGCGCATATTCTTCTAATTTCAAAACTTATTTCCATCTATTGGTAATGTCAACTAGGATAGTACCCAACCAGTGACAATTCAAATCAGTGAATTCATCAAGTCACTAGGTGACAAATTTACATCAGTCATGGATGAATACTTTACTGGATTTAAGGACAGAATGCAAAAAAGGATGAGGATACCAGAACAACTAGTAGAAAAATATAAAGCTGATATTTGTTTTATGGTGGACACTGATACCACCTTGATCAAACTAGTTGTACCAAGGACAACATGGTTAGCACCACTTGACTATTAGATCAACATAGATAAAGCCACCAATGCTATTGAAGCATTATTGAATGAACCACTAGACAAATTACAACCAAAATTTGGAACCTATGAGGAAGTTAAGGAAAGAATAAAAATAGGCTTATTTGTGAAGATAATTGACATAAAGAAGACCAAAATGGTGAAGACACTCAAGTAGAAGTTGTCGGTAGATGATGGAGAGTCAGAAAAAAAGGACGACACCGAGGGATAGTCACCTGTCAGGAAGAAGAACAATTGAATGACTCTGAATCTATAGAGTCTGATGCACCACCACCACCACATACAAAGCAACCAAGGACTACTGCTACATCAAGGACTAGAAGTCAGACAACTAAAGATGCAAGTTCATCACCGGTAAAGAAAGGACAAGTGAGGAATTACAAGAGAAAGCCTCAAACTGGGAAACATGCACTGATGAAAAGAAGAAAATTCATCCGAAGCAAGGAAGATATAGAAGACACTGAAAAAGATGAACAACCTATAAAGAAAAAACTTCCTACCACAATTGCTGAGGTTACAACATCAATCATCAGGACAAGTTCAATAACTGAGCCTAAGATTAGAAAATGGCTAAATTTGAATCCCGAGGATTAGAATAAGATAGAAGAAGCAATCATCACAACAATGTGTATATTCAAATATATACCAATACAGTTTGAAAATAAGATGCCACAAGAACTTCTAGACAAGTTATCAACAAGGTGGAAATTTGCATTGAATTGTAAAAAATAGAGAAGTGAAAGATCCCTAGTTTCTATTATGCCACTCGAGTCCAAAATGGAAGAAATTGAAGAAATGATGAAGTTACATTAAAAAAGGTTATCAAAAAAATTGAGAGCTTACAAAGTCCTACAGGGAAACCTAATTGAGCTTGACAAAGAAAGTGAGGATGCTTGGAGAAAAATACTCGATGTACCTAAAAAGGATACAAGTCCCGAGAGAGTATTAAAACTTACCGATAAGCCTCACAATGAAGAAACATAGGATATACCGAGCCTAGAGCACATTCTTATAAATGATGCTGAGGATGACAATCAAATTGAATTAAACACCAAAGCTAGTAAAGAAATGGATGACATTCCTTAGATTTTGCAGTCATTGCAAGACACAAAAGATGTCACAAACCAAGATGTGATAATCATAGATATTATTGAAGATCCTGCCAATGAAGTAAAGGCAGATGAAGATGTCACTATTACCTCCAAGAAGATCAAGGAACAAGACACAACAACAAATGCTACACAAGTTAATATACCAGGCCAAATACCATTATTAATACAAGCTATAAATATCATCTCAGAAAAGGAGAAGTCACTGAGCATGATGCAAGCATACCCAAGGACAAGGGAGAAGAGGAACATAAAAACACAAATGATGATTAGAAAGACACAGATGGAGAGAAGAAAGATAAAGGTGAAGAAGAAAAGCAAGGTTCTGCCACTCCCAAGGATACCGAAGGAGAAGTTGCAAATAAATCTAAGGTTGATGTGGAGATGTCCACACCAAACTGACAGGTAGACATCGAGCAGCAACTAAAAGGCACTACATCCCCAAAGCCTTCATCAAGTACATCAGACCAAGAAAAATAAATTTCTATGGTACTACATACAGGTTCCTCCACTACACTTTCAAAGAAGAAGAAGAAGAAGAAGAATAAGAATCCAGTCACCCTGAATGAGATCATTGAAATACCCCATTGTGATCTGAGGAGATTGGATCCAGAGTCACTTACAAAGTATGTAGAACTTTGTAAAAGGAAAGCTATCCGAGATAAGATTAAAAAGGAGAACAATGACACACATTTACTTGATATAACCAAGGAAATACTTCTGTAGATTGTACCTGATACCGACATTGATCAAGATTCTTCTATACTTGATCAATTAGTAGTTCTTACAAATGTCATCACATCACAGAATGTGGATGCAGAAAAGGAAATAGAAGAACATGAAAAGAAAAAGTATCAATACAAGTTGACAGAGAAAATCAGCCAGGAAGTGGTCAAGAATAAGGTAAAGCTATCTGAACTATTCAATGAATTAGAACCAATCATTTCAGAAGCTATAACCTTAGTTCAGCAGTTGTGCACAATAGAGAAATTAACTACGGAGAATAGTGAGAAGATTACACAGATAGATGAAAATCTAAATACTAGTGCACAAGGTCTTACAACCAATGAAAATACAATCAAGATGCATTATGAGAAGATTATGGAAGCTAAAAGGTTGAGACTTGAGATTATAGAGGCAGAATCAAAATATACAGATGTTTACTGCAACAACACATGACTATGACAAGACAATTGATTGCCACCCCGGAGATGTCTATCACCAACAACATCTATGATATGCACATAAGAATTACATTGGAGAACATGGCCCTAGAACACCTTCACGAGAAAGGGGAGAAAATGATGGAAACCATGAAGAACTCCCATTCCCACATTTTTGACAAGTTGTAAGTATTTACACCTTTGTCCTTATTATAAAAAAAGGGGGAAATAATATGTGACAAAGAGAAATGATAAAGCGGAATTGATAAGGTGAAAAAGGGGAAATAATATAAAGTCAAGTGTATATACATCTACATATACTATACCGGAGCATACACATAGGGGGTGTCATATTGACAAGGTGAACACATGGTGTACATACTAAACATTTTTGTTTTTGCACATATCATTTTTTGATACTAATGTCAAAGGGGGAGATTGATGACATATTTTTCCATTAGTATACAAGGGAAAATAAATTTTGAACCATCGGTAACACCAACACCGAAAGATAGGTTTAGTGCAACTTGACACAACAGTTCACAGAGGTCACCGAAAATGTTAAGTACAAGGGAAGCCAACATACAACTTCAAAAGGGAACATGACAACAAAGTTTATAGTGTAACCCGACAGAGCAGGTTGTAATGTAAAATGATGACACAATTTACAAGTGCAACCCAAAAATGTTGAGTGTAACTCGATTGAGTAACCCGACACCGTAGACAATAGAGGAACCTGATAGACAGTTCACAGAGGAACCCGACATGCAAACTACAAAGCAACCCGAGCACCAGTCTACCGAGAGATAGTTTTATTTGAAGAAATGTAGATTTGACTTACATGTCAGATAAAACACTTAAGTTTAATATTTATCTTAAAGCTTAGCTTTAAATCCATTTCTTGAGGGACAAGTATAGTAATTGTAATTGTTTTAATCAGTCTAACTGATTAGAAATATGCAAACTAGGAGATCAAGGTCAAGTTGTAAACATTTGATCATAGAGTTATCATTGTAATGCATGAAACTCATTTAGGTCAAAATTATTGTATACATAGATGTGTAATCAATCAGAACAGGCGGATGTGATGATGATTGTAGCCGAGGAAGACATCTAAGGATTAGAGACAGATTTTTATGCAGAAGAACAAAAAAAGATGGAATTAGTTACAAAGAACAAGATTCAAGGCTCTCGAGAAGAACAAAGGTATTAATCAGTCACTATAGGTGATACATTATATTGTGAAATTTAATGGATTTGTACTCAAAAATTCTAGATTGTACATACTCAGGTCAATAAGTATTTTTGAATAAATTCTAACAAGTGTAGAAAATAGAAGAAATCCTCTGAGAAGGTGGATTTAACAATCCTTTTGTAAATCTCTTAACCGAGTGTTCACTAAATAGTATAGCTAAAGTTATTAACAGAGTAGAACTTAACCAGTCTATACATGTTACTCCTAACAGGGTAAGATCATAAAAAGTGATCAAACTTGTAAGCCTTAACTGACCCCTTCCATTTTACAGATAGCAAAGTTTTTTGGGTTTCATCCCCACCACAGTTTTTACCTTCTAATAGGGGTTTTCTGCATTACCAAATCTTGTGTCATGTGTCATTACATTTCATGAATGTTTCTATGAATGTTAACATACAAATTAAGTTTATGAATTGTTATAACATACACAAAGATAGAATAACACATATGGTTGGTAATACAATGTATTGATTACTAAAAGGATTAAGGTTAAGTGATAAATGTTTTAAGGGTACTGACTCACTCCTCCCCTCTCAATACACACCATTCCATTATTCCAACAATTGGTATTAGAGCTAGATCTCTTATTTGGAAAATTTTAAATACTTAAGAGAAAAGATCATACAATAGAAAGGTATAATCTAGACAAGAGTATTGAAATCAGAAGTTGGAGATACAGATCTTCTATGAGAAATACAAAGAAGATAGAATCAAGATGAGACATTTACTGGATGAAAGAAAGGTTATGACATCTCACTGCAATGAAACAAATAATCATGAAGAAGAAATACTTGATTTGTTTGAGTCAATAGGATCTACATCTAGAAATACATCAGACACATCTGAAGGAAGCATCACAAATCTGAATGAAATCAATCAACATCTGGCTGAACAAGTGAAATCATTACAAATTGGTTAAGAGACATAGATTGTAATAATGATTGATGTTATGAATGATGCTAGACAAGCTGAACAAGAAAGAACACTAGCTATTGATGATAGGAGGAAGATAACTGAAAAGATACAAGAAAGAGAATAAAAAATACAAAGACTTACTAAACATCATCATGAGATCACCAATCAGATAGTTCTTATGATTCAGGAAGCAAACTGACTGAACATAGAACTCAATGGAAAATTTGAAGCTATTGGTGAGCTAAGAGAAGAAAATGAAAAACTAAAGCATGAAGTAAGAATTCAACAACAACACAATGATATGATCAAGGGTGCTGAATAAGATAGTTGGTTAATTGGTATGCACTTCATTAGGTGAATGATTTTGGTTCTACATATTTGGGATAGGATTAAGGATTGGAAAAAGTGTGTAAAATAAAGTGTATATGATCTTGAACAATGTTTTGGCCGAGGTGTGGAAGCTAGCTTGAAATCTATTACCTAAGACAACTATTTGGTTCCAACATCTTTAGCCAACATGAAATAAGTGTTGAATTCCATATATAAGTAAGTGCATGTGTTGAAAAATAATGTGTGTGTGTGTGTCAGAGGCGTGAAGTACAAGAGTTTGAATATGTGAAAATGAGTTCTATAAAAGAAGGTTGTGCAAAAAAGAAAATGGATTAATGAAGTATTCTGAACTACATGGGAACTAAATCCAGCATAGATAAAATTCATATATAACAATTCACTTTTATGTCATCTTCTGGTAGTGAGCCCTCTGACAATGTGTCGTGCAATGAGAATTGTAATATAATATAACTAGTTATATAATATTAGGAGCTAACCCTCTTCATGGTTTTTCCCATTTGGGTTTTCCATGATAAAAATCTAGTGTTGTATTATGTTCATTTATTTTTGAATGGTACAATTGATGAATGTTGTAGTAAGTTAAGTAAAAATAAATGTTTGAGATAATATTGATTCACCCGCCTCTGTATTTTGTTTGTTCAACAAGATTATGTGTCTTCCATAACTTTCAAAGTCACACAACACAAATCCGTTTGTTTAGGAATGTATACCTTTGGTATGTTATCACTTGACCCTTTAGTTGGTAAAATTATTGAAGTTATTCCATGTGTTGTATAATAAGTCAATAAAAGTGGTCCACTTTGGTGTATGTTTTCTTTTTCTTCCAAAGAGGGTATTTCTATCGTGAATGTGAACATATCTTGTGTTTCTTTTTTCTAACTTGTAGAAGGAAGACATGATAAGTCAATTCACAATGTTCTTGTTGGCTTTATCATATAATTTTTATTCACATTTGTACCCACCTGAGGCAATGGCTCAAAGGTAGGTTTTGGAGGAATCTCCAAAGTCAATTCAATGTGAGGCCTCTTTAATTGAATTACCTTTGTGTTTTCTTGATTCTAAATATGCTTACCCTTTGTTTTTTATAATGTGGGTTTGGGTTGGATTTCTTCCAAGATAGGCTTCATTGAATTATGTAAATTAGATTCTTCCAATATTGGTTGATATTTGGGATTCTATTTCATTTTATCTTTAAGAATGTCAAAGTATCTTTTAGCATCTTTAAATGTCAAGTCTTCCAAATTTTTGGATCTTTTATCACTTCATCAATTTATTTCTCAAGTACATTTTTCAAGGAAAGGTGACTGTCATGTAAAGATTTTAAATCCAAGGATAAGTTTAATTGATCATTTTTATTTGGATCCTTTTGTAAGAGCGAAGGTGATCTTGGTCAAACATAACCAAAGATTAGATGATAGATTGGTTCCATATTAGATAAAGATCCTAATTGTTGGTAGAACCTTGGGTTGATTGGTTGAATTTAAATACTGGTTGGGTACTCTCTCTTGGTGTTGGTGGGACACTTACATATCCTGGTTTCATTGGTAAGAATATTGATTTAAAGTTTAGAGGCGGTCCCCATGAATCATGCCATAGTTTGGTGATGCATTAGTAGGCAGTCCTATGTTTGAATCAAATCCTTGTTGTGTGATATAACCTTGTTGTTATGAAGGAAAAATATGGTTTTGTCTTGGATAAAAACGTGCTTGGGTGTCTTTGATTGAGGTATACATGGGTTGATATGACAAACCTTTTTGTCTCTTAGAAACTTGGGATCTTGTTTCAACCATGGATATAGTCTATGAAAGTTTAAGAATGATATGATATGCACCTAAGGCAATGATCAATATGACTCAAGGATATGAATGCAACTCATGTTTTTGGATTTTTTTAGAAATTTTATAATGCAACTTAAGGATGACAATGCAACCTATGTTTTTAGATTTTTGGAAATTTCAAAATACAACTTAGGAATGAAATGCAACCTATGTTTTTAGATTTTTGGAATTTAAAAAATGCAACATAGGGATGACTATGCAAAAAGATGCAAACTAAGGGTTGTGAAATTCAAACTATGTTTTAGTATTTTTGGACTTTGCAAACCTCGAGAATAGAAGCCTAAGGGTATAACCCTAGGGAATTGAAGTGGGATCAAGACCTTAAAGGAAAAAAGGAGAATATAAAAGACAAAGGACCAAGCCAAAAAAAGAAAAGGTATTGACTTAATGATGATAATGAAAAAAGGATAAAGTTTTGACAAGGTAAAGATTCCCTATTCAACAACACAAGGTATAACCCTTAAACATGGATTTTTGAGATTTTGCAAAGTTTGACTTAGGATAGAAGTGAAAAATGAGGATGAAATGGGCTAATATGAGGATAATAATGCAAGGATAAGACTAATATGAGAAGGAAAATGTGAGGAAAATGGTTGAATTAGGATTTAGGGATAATAAGGACTAATGAGATAATGTGAGGAAGATAAATTCAATGATAAGATAATGAATGAATTAGGATGTAATGCAAAGAAAAATGAAGCAAATATAAAAGTAAATGAGGACTATGATAAAGAAAATGCAAATAAAATGAGGACCATGATAAAAATAATGAAATGAAATTGAATACTAATGATAAGGACTTCAACCAAGATACCTAAGGTTAAAACAAGATTCCAAGATTCTCGGTGGTTTCGAATCTACATGTTTGAAATGTTTTGATTTTGAACAATGTTTTATATTTTGGGAAAAAATGTTTGAAAGTTTGAGTGAGGTGTTTGAATAATGCAATTTGTTTAACACTCACAAAAGACACATCAAGTAGAATGGTTGTTTTTGAATTTAAAAAAATAAATGCACATTCAAATATACAACCTACGATTTGGAAAGGATGATACCTGTTAAATCCCCTTGTAATGAAATACCACTTTCAGTCAAATAGATATATGCTTGGTGGAAATGGCTCCCCTGTACACAACACACACTTCTCAGGCATACCAAGCTTTGAATTTCTAAAGTCCCGAAGATATCGAGAAATTTTCTATCTCAAATTGAAGAGTACATGAGGCGTATCTTTAGGATGCACGTATCACAGTCCTTGTGTTAACAAGTAGGAGGATTTTGGCTGCTAAAATAATTGGTTTCTAGTCAAAATTTAAATGACACCTTATGAGCATAAAAAAATCCACTTAAAGCTCTAACCAATCCTACTAGGGGTTTAATATATGCAAGGTACACCCCCTTTTGAACTAGCACTATATTGTAAGTGCTAATACCAGCCAGACATGGATTTGGCCTTATCCTTCATTTATATAGCGAACCAGATTGTAAGCCCACTTCAAGTCATTCCCTTAGAGTGAGTACCTCTTTTCCACTAAGGTGGGCTTCTCTACTTGGGTTCTATTCTAAACAAAAATGTTTTAAATCACCAAACACATCAAGAAGAGTTCATTGGCCTTAAGAAATTGAAGTGTGCTCTAATCTAATAAAATCAAACATAAGTTTTTCAAATCACACAAGGTCTTCGTCATATATCCTGGGAAAAACTCATTAGTAGTTTGATAAAGAGTTCTTCATCCCACAATTTACAAAGCGTTGCACAAATGATTAGTAACATAGAAAATTTGCATCCTGACATAAATCATGAGCCATGAAAAATAGAAAGAAAGGATCCAAATTGAAACTCATTATACCTTGGACCAAATTCACAACACTTCTCCATATAGTGTCCAACTATGCAAGAACTTGCACCAAGTGTGTAAAAATTCACTCAAGTGCGCACTAGAACTGACCAAGTGCAAAAAATTCTTTTTAAGTGTGCAACAATAGTGAGAGAGTGTGTGTTTATAACCAGATTAGATCTAAACTCCATAATTTGATTGAAATTAAACCCCTACTTAGACTATCTAGAAAATTCGTGATTCATTTTGCCATCCTACTTAAATTATGTGGAAGGTTTGTCATCAATTGAACTTCATAGTTAAACTAGATGACAACTTATCATTAATATGAGCCTCCTAGTTAAGTTAGATGAGATATTATCATAAATTGAATCTCCTACTTAATCTATGTGAAAGTTTGCATTCATTTTAAATGCAAATGATAATGTATGTAAGTTTAGGCTCATTTTATACCACTAATTAATAGATTAATCATCAATAAACATGCATGTAATATAAAATTGAAAAGTACTAATGAAATGAACTAGGTACCATCTAACTAAGCCCAACAACATAGGGATTAGGTCTAACCATGCATAAAATCTCCTAAGTGCATAACATAATGGCCTAACTACGCATTAGAAGTGCCTAAATACACAAAATAACTCCCAACCACACAAAAAATGTACTTAGTGCAAAGAGGTTGGATCTATACCTAAAAAAACATTAAAACACCAGAATTTAATCAATATATAAGCATGTTTCATGTCAAGTTCACTAGAATATGGACTGGGAAATGGAAACATCAGAAATATGCATGAAACAAACAACCACAAAGCCTAAAACATCACAGAAATGAAATCCTTTTTCTAACCATTAAATCCATTGAGACAAAGTGCATAAACATTAAAACAAATAAGTAAATAAATCCCTCAATGTACCTTCAATGCTCTTTCTTTCTTCTCCAAATGTTGATATGTTGCTCCCATTTGATGAAGTGCACCTATAATGAAAGTAATTGTAATAGGGCCATAATGATGGCGAGAATAATAAAAATTGTGGTTGTAGAAAATGAGGATTTGGAGTCCAATTTATAGAGGTTTGGGACTCAAATCAATGGTTGGGATCAAGGACAAATTGACGACCATGATTGCATTTGAAAATTTAAAAATGGAAAATGACAACTTTATGACAAATTAAGAGCTACAAATGAAAAATGTCATGATTATGACAAATTGATTATGCAAATAGAAAAATGTCATGGTTTTGACAATTTATGACATGATTGGATCACAAATTAGACTCGTCATGGTCCCAAATTTTTCATATCTAAAGAAGAGAACATCATGACAACGATAAAAAAAATTTAGGCCAACATGGAAGAAGGCTTGAATTACTCCAAAGATTTGCATCATCCCATAATGTTGAAATTCAATATATGAAAAATAGAAGAAATAGATAACAAATAGAGGAAGTGTGCAACATATAACTCCCTATTTCCAAGTACTAACACAGTAACTTTGTCTCTTCACAAGGGCACAACATTAAAATACAGGCATGGTGGAACATAGATAGACATTCTCTAAACTATAGATAAGAAGAGGGAACAACCTCAATCATCCTTGACTATGAAATCACCATCCTTCGAATATTAATCATAGGGGGAGAGATGAAAAACCTGAAGATGCACAATCATTAGGGAAGCCCTAGGTGCCTCACCAAAAACCAGAGCCAAGGATGATGTTTCCTTGACATTCTCATCTAAAAGCTTCACTAAGGAAAGAGTAAGTGATCTTGTGAAGATTATTGTAAATTCCTGAATATCCTAAAGAGAGTCAAACATTCACACCTCATAGGATTTAGGTGACTCAACCTTAGGTGAGCCGGATGGAGATGCATCCTTGACCTCTAAAAAAGGGTTGGTGACAAACTTAGGAGAAGGAAAAAATGTTAGAATGTGAATTTGATGCTATTCATGGTGTTGTATTTAATGGTTGTCATTGATGTCAACATATTCTATGCATATTCATGTTTTAATTTTATCATTTGATGTGTATCGATATCCTTGGTGTATCGATAGAGGTGTTCACAAAAGGATGTGCCCTAGATATTTATCCTTATCCTTTTTAGTGGTGGTTCTATGTTGGTTTACCCTACTAATGATAGTTTACTAAGAGGGGGGGGGGGTGAATAAAAAATTATTGAAACTTAACACTTTAAAACTAAACCTCTAATTTAACTCGGTGATTAAAATAACACCAGCAATCGAAACTTGTAAACACTTCACAAACTTGATAAATAACATATAACATAAGAAAGTAGAATTCATAGTTATCAGGAATCACATGTAACACCAGATATAACGAGGAAATCCAATTTGGTAAAAACCTCCATGGGAATTGTCACCCACAAAAATAAATACTTTTCTGAAGTATGCTCGATTAAGAGCCAATCTAGTTAAAGATTACAATGCACATTTGTTTGATATTACCCTATTAGGGGATTTAACTTAGATCTATTAAGATATTCACCCTTTTAGGAGTGGCCTTGTTAGAGGACTTAAAAATTCATCCTAGAATGTTACCTTTCACAAGGATTTACAAAATACTTGTTAGGTCCACTCGGTCAAGAGTTTTCTATTAGAAATATTAGTAAGTAACAGTGTACTGATTTGACCTGTGATTCTACAACTATCCTTTTCTTGATAAGATACCTTTTTCACTCTTTGAAAATTACGGGCATCAACAAATCATCGTTCTCTCCTCTAGACTTTTTCTCCAACTCTTTCACTACTCTGCTAGGTAGCTCTTCAACTATTCAATTTGCCAGCATCTCTATATAAACATACATAATCATCAGTATAGAGGCCTTTGTTTTGCCTCTTAATCCTATTGATTAGGGTCCCCTTCAATTATGCTTAACCATCAGATCATCTTATATGAACTGATATAATCTATTTGCAACTCAATTAGGTTGTTAACCTTGCCTCATGACTTGTACTTTTTTTGGAAATCACAACTTTTTTTTTGCCGCTTAATCTTCATCTCAGATTTTGAACTTGACTTTTCATGATGATATATCTTGTAACAAAATTTTCCTTTGTCCTTAGCATCTTCTTGATCTCTGTGCCTTTTTATTAAAATTATTCTGATCCTTTAATCCAATCTCTATTCAAACTTTGTTCCGTGCTCGGTGACTTTGGTGACTATCTTCACTCGGTGTCTGACTTTTCTTAGTTACCAACCTTGATTGGTAACTGACCTTGCTTGGTTGTCAACTTTTCTCAGTGACTCTCTTTACTTTTCTCAAATGACTAACACTTCATTGCTTGGTAACTAGGCATTTTCCCTTTACTAATTTGACCTCTCTTCTATATTGACATAACAATATCAAATATTAAGTAAAAACAATTATACCAATAATACCTTATCATTTTTTGGTCTTTATTATCTACCCAATTAATTTCCTCTCTGATTGATATGACAACTTAATATAAACCAAAAATCAATTGCTTGACATCAATGAAAAAATAACAACTAATCTAACCATTCTACTCTCTTGTATTCTTCTAAACTTGGTCTTCATCATCATTAGCATCAGTTGGTTAACAATCTCCCTTTTTGGCATTACTGGCAACATAATAAATTGATGATGGTATACTCTGATCTCTTTGTATTGTCTCTTCTCCCTCTTAGGTTTTTCTTCCTCTTTTCCTTCTATCACATACTCCCTCTTACATGTAGTCTCTTTTACTTGTGTATTCATAACTTACTTCTCGCTTATGTATTCATCAATTATTTACTATACTTCTCCCTCTTTGACAACAATGCCAAAGACCCATACTCCTAAAATCTTATTTAGGTAGTGAATCATACCTTGCATCTATTGATTTATCCTTGCATACATAAATCATTTCACAACTTTAGGCATAACCTAAAGTGTGATCACTAGCATCAACTCAAAATTTAGATATTCTAACGTGTCCTAGAATTGATGCAACATGCCTCTTGCATTAATGAATGTTGGATAGGGGTAGGAACCCTAATTTACCTCTGTGATACTCAAAATCATCCTTTGGTAGTGATTTGGTGAATATGTCAGCTAGTTTCTCTTTTGAATTCACATATTCCAACATTACAATCTTGTCTTGTACTTTCTCTCTCAAGTAATGATACTTGATATATATGTGCTTGGTATTTAAGTACATTACCAGATTCTTTGATATGTTTATAGCACTTGTATTGTCACATTAGATAGTGACTAGATCAGTGATCTCTTCTTGCATACCTTCTAGTATTTTTTTTATCCATACAATATTTGCACAATTCATAGCTACAGAAACATACTCAGCCTCAACAGTAGACTATGATATACAACTTTTTTTCTTGCTTATCCATGTAACTAGTCTTTCTCCTAGAAAGAAATCTCCTCTACTTTTACTCTTTCTATCATCAATGTTTCCAACCCAATCAACATTAGTGTAGACTTTCAAGTCAAAGTCTCCTCTTTCATTGTATAGTAGGTCAAAATCCTCACTGCCTTTCAGATATCTAAAAATTCTCTTAACTACAGACTTACATGTTTCCTTTAGATCAGAAGAAAACCTTGCAACAATCCCTACTGCATGAGCAATATCGGGTCTGTTGTGCACTACATATTGCAAGTTACCAATCATGGATTGGTAGAGTGTCTCATTGACTTCATTTGACTCATCCTCTTTAGATAACTTGCAGCCAATGACCATCGGTGTTCCAATCGATTTTGAGTCATCCATACCAAAGGTCTTTAGGATCTCCTTGATATATTTTTATTGTGTAATATAGATCCCATCCTTTACCTATTGAATTTGAAGTCCAAGAAAGAATTTAATCTCTCCAATCATAGACATTTCAAACTCCTTTCTCATCTCCTCAGCAAAAGATTTGCACAATGTGTCATTTTCTCCAAAGTTAATGTCATCAACAAATATCTCAGCAATTAAAATTTTTTTAGTACTATCACATTTCAGATACACATTGTTGTTGTCACTAGTTCTTTAAAATCCTATTTTGATTAGATGTGAATGCAATCTTTCATACCATTCTTGGGGTGCTTATTTCAAGCCATATAGTGATTTATGAAATTTTTATACCATGTTTTGGTTAGTATTCACAGAAAATCCTTTAGCTTGTTCAACATATACTTTCTCTTCAAGAATATCATTGAGAAATATAGACTTAACATCCATTTGATAAAATTTGAATCCCTTATAAGACACATATGCTAGTAGAATCCTTACTCCTAATCTAGCATCATGTGCAAAAGTTTTACCATAGTCAATTACTTCTTCTTGTGCATACCCCTTGCAAACTAATCTTGCTTTATTTCTGATTACATTACCATGCTCATTCATCTTGTTTCTGAAAATCAACCTAGTAATGATTACATTCTTATCTTTTGGTCTCAGTACCAAAGTCCATGTATTATTCTTTTGAATTTGATCTATCTCTTCCTTCATTGCTTTCATCCAATCTTCACTTTCTAAAGCACCTTTTACTTTTCTCGGTTCAAATTCAGATATTAAGCATTTTTTTTCTCTTACCTTAATTATTTTCATAACTCCAGTAGTCTTGTCTCCAATTATTTTACTCGGTGAGTGGTGTCTCTTTATATACTTTTCCAACATAGGCTCGATAGTCGGTGGCATCTCTTCATTTCCATCATTCGGTGGAATCACTCTCTACTTATCTTCTTCCTCAGTTTGTTCTTTCGGCAAGGTGTTAGTAATCTCGGTTTGTACATAAACAAATCTTTGATAATCCTTGGGTTCCTTCTTGTCATCTTCATCATTATTCTTTGCAAATTCATCAATCCTTACATTTTCACTTTCTACAATTTTGTTAGTATTCTTATTCAAACATTTGTAGGTTGTTTCTCTTACTTAAATATCCCAAAATATTCAATCATCTCCTTTAGAGTAAAATTTACCATCTCTTGCATCTTTCATAATATAACACCTACTTTCAAATACTTTGAAGTAACTTACATTCAGTTTGTGTCCATACCAGATCTCATAAGGTGTCTTGTTAGTTTCCTTCTTTAGTTGTACTTGGTTAAGTGTATAAGCAACAATGCTGACTGCTTCTCTCTAGAAGGTTTGAGAAATGTCATTCTCAATCATTAGTGTTCTAGGAAAATCCATAATGGATATGTTTCTCCTTTCAACTATACCATTTTGTTGTGGTGTTCTCAACAGACAATGTTAGAGTAATAAAGTGATTCCACTTATTAATTAAAAGAATTCATAAAAAAGCTCTGATACCATTTTAGAATTCAAAGAATTCATAAGCCAAGATCATATGCATGCAAAATAACCTATTACAAAAGCAAATCATGGAGACAAAAAGGTTCTGAAATAAAAAATATTCATTCAGAGAGGAAATTCAAAATACAAAGAGATCAAACCTTATGAAGGTGATCGAAACCCTAAAGGGGAAAAAACTAGGTTGCATAATAATAATTAATAAAAGAATTAATTATTATATGCCTAAAGTTTAGCTTAAGTGAAATAGAGATAATAAGTGACTTAATAATTAAATCAATATGATTTAATTAATAAGTGGAATCACTTTATTACTCTAACACCCCCCTTAAGATAAACTTAGAGAGAAGCTAAAAACCTAGAAACAACTATTGAAAGCAAGAAAATGGGTCTGAAAAACAAGGCATGATCAGGTACCCAAGTACAAAAATATCTGTAAAGAGGAGTAAAAGGAGAAAATCCACTGGGAAAAACCCCTCTCCAAAAAGAGATGAAGCCTAGTGAAGGACTGAAGAAGCCCCCAAACAAGAGAATGCCCCAGAAAATAGGAGCATAAAAAGAACATGTAGAATACCTTTGAAGCATGAAGCTGCAAACACTATCAAAAAATAACTCTTGGAGCCTCCACTATAATAGAATATGATAAGGTAGAGAAGATTGTAAACAAATCCTGAAGAGATGATCATGTTCTATTATAGTGGAGGCTCCAACAGTTATTTTTTGACAGTGTTTGCAGCTTCATGCTTAAGAGGTGTTCTACATGTTCTTTCTCTATTCATATTTTCTGGGACATTCTCTAGTTTGGAGGCTTCTCCAGTCCTTCACTAGGATTCATCTTGAATTGGAGAGGCATTTTTCCCACTGGGTTTTCTCACTTTTCTCCTCTTTACAGATATTTTTGTACTTGGGTACCTGATCAGGCCTTGTTGTCAGTGTTAGTAATAACTGAGAGGGGGGGAGGCATGAATTAGTGGCCTAAAAAATTAATCCTTAAATCAACCCTTAAAACTTATAACCACAAATTATGTCTCAAGTTATCTTCTGTCCTATAAGATGAATGCCTTGAAATACTTATATCAATTTTCTACTTGTCGGATTGCTTTGTAAATCTCTCTCTGTATGATTACTGATAAGTAGTAAACTATTTACCAAAACATATTAAACATGCAAAGTATACCGATAAATCTAGAATTGCATATGTGAAATGTAAAAAAGTAAAGTAATGAAACATACATACATAACCCATGGATTTTTAACGTGGAAACCCTATTAAGGGAAAAACCACTGGGACCGGTACCCCAAATTTTTAGTCTTCTGAAGTGAGCTCTGTTAGGAGCCAACCCTATTAAAGGTTACAAACACACTGTTAGGTGTGACCTTGTTAGAGGATTTAAAAGATAGTTTTTCACCTAGTATCTGGCATCTAATGCTACCATCCTTGATCAAACACTCACTTGGCCTATCAATAGGTCTCGGGCATATCCAATGCTACTTTTATGATCAAAATTTTTGATACTCCTTGGGATGTATCTCAATTGTAAAATATTTTTAAGTCCTCGGTTAAGAGACTTGATGCTTCAATGGTAAAACTGAAACATTAATGATCTATTCATACATATAAATCAATTTCATATTTTCAGATCTATTGTAAGTGCATTACCTCTTTGATCAATATAATCAATTCTATACCTTTGCTCCACACTGTTCTTCTCTATGATGCTATCTCACTGTTCATCGGTGTCTACAAAATCTTTCTCTTTCCTTAGCTTGACTGATCAGGTCTGAATGAATAATTTCTTCTTCTTCAGAATCTCTTTACCATCTTCCCTCTTTTCTCTTTTTCACCCCCACACACACTCGTAATGAATTTGGGTTCATCTCTATATAAACATGATTTACCTTTTCTTGGCTTTCTTGTTTCTTGGTGTGATCCACAATTCTCGCCAATTAGATTTAAAGCAAACTCCAATTTTATCTCAAGGAGATCTTCTTGCCAACTAGAGAAATCAACTTTAAATCAATTACTTATCTCCGGATTTATCTCAATGATTAAAACAATGATAAGTATCCTTTAAGTCTATTTATAGCTTCTTGACAGCTAAGCATTTTGTCATTTATGAACTCTCTACTATGTCGGTCAACACTTTAGTTAGTCATCGGTGATAACTGACTATTCCATTGGTGTAACTTTAGTTGTCATCGAGATCTCCGTCCTTGTCTTTTCCGTCGGGCAACACTGTAATTCTTTATGTCGGGTTACTCTATGTTTTTCTCATCGGGAAACACTGTGACTTTGTTCATTGGTAATGCTGTCCATTGGCTCGTCGGGTAACACTATGACTCTGCTCTTTTACTCTATCCGTCGATGTATACAATCACTTAGTGAATACTTGACTTATATGCATTACTGATAGCATAGAATTTGATTCATCAGTTTTTTGAAGTCTTTGGCAGTATTTCCATGACCATACAAATTATATCAAGTTGACATCAATGACAATACAATACATTAATTGATTTAATGCCTTGCATGATCATCAACTTAACATCTTCAAACATTCAAT
>MU226171.1:783998-835882 GCA_018584345.1 Thuja plicata
AAAAAAAAAAAAAATTTTATTTTTTTACAAAGATTTTTTCAAAAAAAAAAAAAAAACAATGTTTCCAAATGTTTGTTGAAAAAAAATCTTTTTACAAACAAAGGAAAAGGTGTGTATATATGCAGGAGTGAAGTCAACGACCGCAGGTCACAGATCGTGATTAAATTTGACGTTCATGAAACCATCACATAGTTTTGACACTTCTTCAAAAAAGGCAGCCTTCAGTGTTTTGGCCATATCTTTTGCATATAGTGTCCATTTTTAAAAAATGAAATATCGTCGGAAAGCTCTTTCTGAGATGGAGACGATGATGCTGATTTTTTATGCATATTTGGCCATTTAAGTACCTTTTTTTAGTTTCAAATTTGCAGCTTTTGTTTCCCTCCTCCTTGCACCAGGTTTTGATCTAAATGTAGTAAGGTCAGATTTCTCAGTTTGTTTTTCATTTAAAAGAGTTATCATGGATTTTCCTTCTCACCCTTCAGTTGTTAGTTTGGAATGGGGTAATTCTGAGTCATGGGCAAAGGGTATACTTACACATTGTAGGTGGCTTAATTTTTTGCCTTATTTGTATGATCTCATACCTAAACCAACCACTTTAGAGGGAAAATTAGCATGGGATATTATTAGAGATCACACAGTAGGAATTATAGTGTCTAATGTTGATCATGACACTGTGTTGGTTATATCAGACATTGATTTTCCTCACCCACTTTGGACACATCTTTGGGAGATCTATGGAGACCCTAATCTCTCTCCATATCAAGAGGATCCTACTTCAGATTGTCTCATACCCATTGCTTGGAGAGAGAATACACCCTTTGATCATGATACTTTAGAGGAGCTTGAGTATTTAGACACCCTTATGTGTTCTGATGGATCAGAGGTTTGTCTCACAGTTCCCACTCTTCAGACTGAGACTTCATCAACATCTCCTGTTGCCCCTGATTCTATACAGTAGGGAATCATACATCTTCCAGACATAGATACTTTGGACTCTTATGTTGCAGACATATCTTTCTTGTTTGTTGAGTATTATACTGTAGATTTGGAGGATTATTTTGAGGACATTCAACTCCTCTACCTTGACAGTTAGGTTATCACTGTTCGCCCACCATTATCCATGCATTCAACAGTTGCATTTTAGGATTCTCCACATCAGTTTGGATTTGACATCATTTGTTTCAGTTCAGACAAAGAGATTCTTCAACATCTGATCATGGCACACATCCTGAGATAGATTGGTTCATCACTCTTCATAGGGTTTTTTCAACATCATCCTTTGGATTTGTTTCTTCCCAAGGGGAGGAATATCATTTGTCGCTTCAGGATCTCCTTTTGGATTCTACATCAGACATCTACCATTGTGACAAGAGTTTCTTGGTTCTGGGGGGACTTTGGTGTCTCATCCCTCTCTCATGGGGGGGATGGTTGTACTTATGGTCTTGAGAGAGTCTCTTGAACCATTTATTTTCTGCCTTTTTCTATCTCTTTTTGGAGAGGGGATTTTCCCATTGGGTTTTCTTCTTTGTCTCTGGTTTACAGAGATATCCTTGTATTGGGTACCTGATCAGGCCTTGTTGTCGGGACCCTTTTTTCCTGCTTTCATAGCTGTACTAGGTTAGCTTACCCCCTGCGCTTAGCTTAAGGGGGGGTGTTAGAGTAATCATTATTTTTCTTATTAATTAAATCATGTTGATTTAATTAATTAAGTTATTACTCTTTAGTGATTAAGCTTTCTCTTAGTGCAATAATAATTAATTCTTTTATTAATTATTAATGTGAAACCTAGATTTTTTAGGCTTTAGGGTTTTATTCACCTTTATAGGTTGAATCTTGTAATTCTTTTTTCATTAATTCATATTATAATTTTTCTCTCACATTTTGAGTAACCATCTGAGTTATTCTTTTTCCCTCTTTCTGCTTCTCTCCTATAACAGGTTATTTGCATGCAGGTATTCTTGGCATTCTGTGGATTTGTATTTCTCAAATCCTACATTACCTACTTGACATCCCTTACACATTTCATTCTCAGGCTTGTCTAGACTTGGTAGACCTCTTACTTTGTTCTTGTTACTCACTTTCATTAAGTTGTCAAAACTAACATGACATAGCCTTTTGTGTCGTAGCCATACATCTTCAATATTAGTAAACAAACAACTCCTCATGGATGTATCAAGGTAAAATAAATTACCTTTAGATTGACCTCTGGTGGAAAACATACTCCCCTTCTGATCAAATACTTTAACCTTCTTGTTTTTAAATTCCAATCAGTGACCTATATTATTTAACTATGCCACACTCAACAAATTTTACTTCAAACCTTCAACCAAATAAAAATCATCACATTTAGTATTGTTCAACAAAATTATAGAACCTTTTCCCTTCATAGGATATGGGGCATCATTTCCAAATCTAACATTAACACCATTATTCTCTTTCAAAGTAATAAACTTATCAGTATCACCAGTCATATGGTGTGAGAAACTGTTGTCTATAATCCATGTATCATTTTTACTTGTAATATTAGGGCTTTTTTTCAATGTACCTTTCTTCATCAGACTCATCTTTCATAGAAACATAGACAACTTCTTCTTCATCATCATTGGTAATATCATTAGATGATCCTCCTTCAACAATGTAGCATGCTTTCTTTCCTTTGTTCTTAAAGTCTCTGAATCTTCAAAATTGTTTCTCAGTCTTGTTGTTGTCTCTATTATCTTTCTTCTCATTATTGTCAGGATAAGTAGAAGATATGTGACCAATCTTATTGCATGAAAAAAATTTCAAAGGTAACTTACCTCTGTACTTTCCTTTACCTCTCATTAGTCTCCTAGCCAATAATGCTTCAAATTCAACTTCATTCTTTTCATCTTCAGCATATATTTCTCCAAGATCACTCTTACAACCATGAAATCTTTCACTAGCACTACTTGTATATCCATCACTAGATCTAGAATATCTAGAATTTCCAATAGTCAAAGATGATTTGAATGCAGATTCAATCTTAGAAGTAGTAGGCAAACTATTATCAAAATCATTCAGCTCAAAAGAAGTTAGCTTACCGATTTTAGCATCCAAAGTAACAACGATTTGTGGAATGGATCTCAGATCTTGAATAGAAGACACTCAGATGGCATAGATATGTAGTAGTGTTCTAAGCATCTTTCTTGTAACATCTTATTTATCAATGGTTCCACCAACACCTCTAATAGCAATAGAAATCTCTTTTAGTCTTGTGTTTTATGTTGTGATGTTTTCTCCTTCTTTCGTTCTCATTGATTCAAACTTTCCTCTTAATATTTCAGCCTTAGCTTTCTTAACATGTTGATCTCCACCAAAAACCAGTCTAAGCCTATCCCATATCTAGTTAGCAGTATCACATCCTTGTAGGTGAGAGTATAATCTATCTCTATCATCACTTGTGTATGTTCTTGTCTTTCTCTTATTTTCTCAATTCTTCAAGGAACAAATGGTAGAGGTGAGTACTCATTATCAAGATGATTCAATGCATAATCTCCAATACCAGATATGTGAAGCCTGATTCTATTCTTCCATGTAGAAAATTTATTCCTATTCAACTTTGGTGCTTCTCTCTTATACATCTTCAGATCTTTAACTCAAGTACCTTAAAACTTATCTTCTCAGAGCACTAGCTCTGATATCAATTGTTGGTTTACCCTACTAATGATGGTTTACTAAGAGGGTGGGTGAATCAGAAATTATTGAAAATTAACACTTTAAAACTAAACCTCTGATTCAACTCGGTGATTCAAATAACAATAGCAACTGAAACTTGTAAACACTTCACAAACTTGATAAACAACATATAACATAAGAAAATAACATTCATAGTTATCAAGCATCACATGTAACACCAGATTTAATGAGGAAACCAATCTAGGAAAAAACTCTGTGGGAATTGTCACCCACAAAAAGAAATACTCTTTTGAAGTATGCTTGGTTAAGAGCCAATCTGGTTAAATATTACAATGTGTAAAGAGGTAATTATTTAGGATGAAATGGGTACAAGAGACTTGCACATCTAAATAATATCCTTTACATATGAAAAGTTGGGGAAGGTAAGATTCTCCTCTTAGCCCCAAATTCACAAAGAAAAGATCTAAATTGATTAACCACAAGAAAATGGTCAATGCACAAATGAATCAATCAATTAGAAATAAGAAGAAAGAGGAAAAACTTAGATTTCATTTTGGATGAGAGTGTGTAATAGATCTGAAAAGATTAAAATCTTAATTGAAATGCATTGAAGACAAATACTAACCTCAAAATATAGTAGATCTGAAAAATTGTTGTTTTCTGGTGTCTATACTGAGTTTCTGAAAATTCTGCGACCTTCCCTGGCCTGGAAACACAAAGGTGGAGAAAACCCAGAAATCATTTTATTTTATGAGAAAGGTTGACCTTGACCCAAATATGAGGGCACAATTGTACCCCTTTATGTCGACCTTGACCTGCACTGCTATGACGAAAAATTTGTTTGCGGACCCCAAAAGTTTGGCGAAAAGGGTATCTGAATTAGCTCTCTAATTTGTTGTTTTGTACCTATACCTATAAGAGAAAAAGGTTTTTCATTGTTTGGATGGGGGGTTTGCCTTGGTCAAACCCCAGTTTTGGAATTAACCTTGAAATAGAATTGAAATTGTAGTAATAAACAAAGTAAATAGAACAATTCACCTTGCTTATGTTGAAACCCTTGTGGAGGATTTGAATCCTTGAATCCATAAGTATGGATGCTCCAAATGGATATAGAATTGTAGGATGTAGGATGTCTCAAATCAACTTCCTTTAGATCTTTAACACCAATCTTTAATGGATCTTGGGATATGAAGAAGCTTGAATGGATATGGATAGAGAAATCTTCAACAAGAGGGCTCCATAGAGCTTGAATCCTTCAATGGATACTAATGGATCTCCTTGATGAATTGAATCTTGAATGATTGAATTCTTGAATGCTTGAAAGTAGATGATTTCTTCCATAGATTATGTGTGGATGATAGATTATGTTAGATGATAGAAAATGAGAGGAGACAATTTCCTTATATACTAGTCTAGGGTACAAAATTCTAGAGAGGATGACATATGAGAAATAAATTCCAATTAGGCTCATACCCCTAGAAATGGACCTATATTAAATATTTTTTTTAAGAGTCACCACTTCAGAGCCTAAAAAAACCGTCCTAGAAGTGGGAAATAATTCTTTCCAAACCCTGACATCTGGAAATATTTGAAATTTGGAATTTAGACCCTAGGTCAAGGTCGAGGTTGACCTTGACCCAGAAGGTCGACCTTGACCCTGAGGTCAAGAACCTCAAAATATCAGAGTAGGATATTAGAAATAGGTAGGAGAGAAGTGAAAATTAGGGTAGGAGAGGGGAAAAAATAGATCCAAGTCAAAGACCCATTCAAGGCATTTGACATGACCCCAAACCACTAACTCGGAGGGCTAAACCAGTCCTAAATGGAAGTGCTTCCATATTCCGATGATACACAATGCACATTTGTTAGATGTGACCCTGTTAGGGGATTTACCTTAGATTTTTTAAGATCTTCACCCTATTAGGAGTGACCTAGTCAGAGGGCTTAAACAATCATCCTAGAATGTTACCTTTCACAAGGATTTACAAAGAGACTTGTTACATCCACTCGGTTAAGAGATTTTTTGTTACAAATATTAGTAAGCAAAAATGTACTAATTTGACCTATGATTTTGCAACTATCCTTTTCTTGATCAGATCCCTTGTTCTCTCTCTGAAACTTACTGACATCAACAACTCATCAGTCTCTCTTCTAGACTGGTTCTCCAACTCTTTCACTACTCTGCTCGGTAGCTCTTCAACTATTCAATTCACCAGCATCTCTGTATAAACATACAGACTCATCAATATATAGGCCTTTGTTTTGCCTCTTAATCCTATTGATTAGGTTTCCCTTCAATTGTGCTCAGTCATCAGATCATCTCATATAAACTGATACAATGTATCTGCAACTCAGTTAGGCGGTTAACCTTGCCTCGTGACTTGCGCTTTTCTTGGAACTCACAACTTTCTTTTTTCCACTTAATATTTATCTTAGATTTTTAACTTGACTTTTCATAATTGTAGATCTTGTAAAAAAATTCTCCTTCATCTTTAGCATCTTCTTGATCTTTGTGCCTTCACATTAAATTCATTTTTATCCTTGAATTCCAATCTCTGTTCAAACTTTGTTCTGTGCTCGGTGACTTCGGTGAATCTTCACTCGATGACATTGAGCCAATGAGTAGTAAACACAACTGGAAATGAACCTTTGTAAAAATCACCTTAACCAATGTCACATTAACCAGTGTTTTATTTCATGAGAATTAGCTTCTCCATGATTTTTCCCAATTTGGGTTTCCACAAAAATTTTGGCGTTTATTGTGTCGGTGTTTTTGTGCTTTCATGTTCATATCTGTTATGAATATTTGATGCCGTTAACTGATAGATCATAAGTTGATATTGTTGTTGCTTATGAATTTACTGACAAATTAAAAGCTTTATAATGTGTATGGGAATAATTAATTCACCCCTTCTCACTTATTCATCTTGTTCAACAATTGGTATCAGAACTTGGTTCCTCAGTACAAAGCTTAACTGCTTGAGGCAAATTAGATGGATCACAAACTAAAATTTCCTATATTAGATGGATCATACTACAACACATGGAAGGATCATATGAAAGAATATTTTATTTTGATTGTTAAAAATAACTAAAATCATGTAGAGTGATGCAGGAGCATCTTGGGTTCTTGGCAATCCTGTATCAACCAAAAATATGTTTGTTTTAGTTTGGTAGGTTATTGGAGACTACTCGGTAAAGTGATCAGTAACCGTTCTTGTTGGTTAGTTGAAGGTTTTGTTTCACTACATACCTGTGCTTGGTTACTTTTCTTGTTTGGCTTCACCGACTGGGTCTCAGTGGTTGTTCTTGGATACTCAGTGGTTTTCACCGACTAGTCTTTGCACTCGGTAGTCTTTCTCACCGAGTTGGTTTTTGGATGTTGGATCTTCTGGCTGATGTGTGCATTTAATTTTTGTAGCATAATTAATGTTGGGGTCTCTCATTGGGATGTATTTGGACCTAAATTTGGGTCTTTATTGTTTCCTATGTGGATCTTTAGGATCTTTGGTGCCGACCTCTTTTGTGGTCTCTTGTATATATTTAGTTTCTATTCTTAGATTTTGGTAGAGAGTTATTGGGTAGGAATTGGGATTGAAGATTTTGATTGCAAGTCTGTGACCTTTCCTGTATGAAGATTTTTCTATAAATATATGAATGTATATGGCCATAACCAGGAAGGCCTTATAACCCAACATGTACAATTTTTGATGAAATAATAATAAGTTCTTCTTTCTTTCTCTCTCTTTCTGAGTTGTTCTGCAAGTTGGTCTGGATAGCTAAGAGTGTCTTGGGCCCTGGTTTTCCTTATCCTCCTTGTGTCATATAGACAAAGTATGTGTTACCTCGGAATGGTCCTAAGACTCCAGATGAAATCACAGAGTATGAGGAGAATGAAAAAGTCAGGTATGCTATCACTAATGCTTTATCAAAGAATGAAATAGCTATGATTATTTATTTGAAGACTTCTTATGAAGTTTTGGAAAAGTTGAAATAAATTTATGAAGAAAATGATAGGGTTAATTTATCTAAGAAGCTAACAACAAAACATCACTATGAGAATCTGAGAATGGAAGAAGGTGAAGACATTAAGAGTTACTTGTAGAGAGTGGAGAATGCAGTTAATGAAGTTGAGAACCAATAATGCACTATTATAGATGATTCCAGAGCATCTTGGGTTCTTGGCAATCCTATATCAACCAAAAATATGTTTGTTTTGGTTCGTAGCTTGTTGGAGACTGCTCGGTAAAGTGCTTGGTAACCACTCTTGTCTGGTCAGTTGAAGGTTTGTAAGTTCACCACTCAGGCTCGGTTACTTATCTTGGCTAGCTTCACCGACGAGGTCTTGATGGTTTTTCTTGAATACTCAATGGTTTCACTTACTCATCTATGCACTCGGTAGTCTTTCTCACCGAGTTGGTTTTTGGATGTTGGATCTTCTGGCTGAAATGTGCATTTAATTTACGTAGAATAATTAATGATGGGGTCTCTCATTCGGATGCGTGTGGACCTAAATATGGGTTTTTTTTTTCCTATGTTGGATCTTTAGGATCTTTGGTGCTGACCTCTTTAGTGAACTCTTGTATATATTTAGTTTTCTGTTCTCAAATTTAGGCGGCAGTACTAGTAGCAGTTGGAGTAGGGAAGAGTTAGAAGATTTGGATCCTAGGTCTGTGGGCTCACATGTATGAATATTATTCTATAAAATATCTAAATGTATATGGACGTAACCAGGAAGGCCTTATAGCTCGACATGTATGATGTTTGATGAAATAAATTAAAGTTTTGATTTATTTCTCTCTCATTATGTGTATGTTGCTTCCAATTTATGTCTGCAAGCTGGTTTGGTAGCTAGGAGTGCCTTGGTCCCTGGTTATCCATCCATCCTTATGTTAGCTGGTATTAGAATGAAAGTTAGATATGAGGTTCCTTGTTGTGAACCCCAGTGATATTTTTTGTAGGGTAGTATATTGTGATCTGACCTACAATTACAGAGGTTTCAAGATAGTTCGTGGGAGAGGAAATGCAGATCCAGGTCTAGCTAAAATACTATGAAATATTGTTGTAAGATTGGAAGCTGTTGAGATAGCCCAGCGCTGAGGAAGACATCTTGAGGATGTTAGTGATGATGAAGTTGAAGAAGTGCACGTGGAAGCTGCACCTCCACCTGTGATAAATCAGGAAGAAGAGAGATTCTTGCGAGCATTGATAAGTTTGAAGTACACACCTCAATTTAATCCTCCTTAGTATAGTGGAAAGTTGGATTCATATGAGTTGATAGACTGGATAACCAAGATGGAGAAATACTTTGAGTATGAGAATGTATTAGAGGAGAAAAATGGAAATATTGCGAGTAAAAATTTGAAAGGTCATGCATCCTTGTGGTGGGATCATTTGCAATTAGATAAGAAGAAGAAGGGTAAAGACAATATCAAGGTATGGGATAAGATGATAAACAAGTTGAAAGGAAAGTTTCTACCTTGTGATTACAAGATTAACCTATTTAGGAAAATACAAAGTTTGAAGATGAAAGATAGATTGGTAAAAGATTACACCAAGGAATTTAACAGGTTAGACATCAGATTTGGACATGTTGAAGATGAAGTGGAAAGAATATCAAGATATCTGAATGGATTAAGAAGTTCTATACAAGATGAGATCAACTTGGTAAAGATGGAGAGTATTGAAGAGGTATATAAGTTTTCCCTAAAAGATGAGGATAAATTGAATAAAATATATGAACAAAGGCAAAGAAGAAGAGGAGATAGATTCCCTAGAGGTAGAGGTAGGTCTTAAGGTGAAAACAATAGATCTGATCAGGACAAGACAAATACAGACACACATAAAGATGAAGGAAAGACCAAGTGGAAAGGTGGAAGCTCATTCCAAGGAAGAGGCAACTACTCCCGAGGTGGATATAGAATAAGAGGGTTCCAAGAAACTTGTTATAATTGTGGTGAAGAAGGACATAGACATTTTGAGTGTACACATGCAAGCAAGAAATTTGGTAGTAGAAAAAATGCTTTGGTGCAAGAAGACTCACCGAATGAACCTAAGAAGGAAGGAAACCTAATGGTCACAAGAATATTATGGAGTGAGAATAATAAGCAAGATCTTGTAAGGAAAATTTTGTTCAAGACCAGATGTAGAGTTGCAGAAAAAGTTTGTAAGGTAATTGTTGATAGTGGAAGCGCAAAGAATCTAGCATCAGAGGAGATGGTCGCAAATCTACAATTGGAAAGAATGAAGCATCTAAAGCCCTATTAGATTTCATGGATCAAGGATGAGCATAAATTAATGGTGAGTGAACAATGTTTTGTGAATCTGAAAATTGGAAAGTATTATGATAAGGTGTTGTGTGATATTATCCGAATTGATTGTTGTTATATTTTATTGTGTAGAACTTGGAAATATGATATACATGCTATACATGATGGAAGAGTGAAAAAATATACTATTTGGGTGGATGGTAAGAATAAAATATTGTTACCTTTGGTCAAATAATTTGTTGGTAAGATATGTACATATGTGAAAGTTTGTTTGATGGAAGGTAGACAGTTTGTTAAGGATTTGAAAAGGAATGATATCTATTTTTATTTTATTCCTAACAAACCGAGTAAGAACACAGAAGATAAAGTTCCTAAAGAAGTTGAGAAATTGCTTATCAAGTATAAGGAGATTATTTCAGATAATGTACCTAGTGGTTTTCCACTGATGAGATATATTAGTCATTGTATGGATCAGATTCCTGGACCTAGTTTTCCAAACAAAGCACTACACTGGTTGACACCCACCGAGAATGAGGAGCTCAACTGACAATTTCATGATTTATTGAACAAGGGTTTGATCAGAGAAATTTTGAGTCCATGTGCAATACTAGTTGTATTAGCACCTAAGAAGAATGGAGAATGGAAAATGTGCACTGATTCAAGAGCAATCAACAAGATAATAGTAAGTATAGATTTCCTATACCGATGATGGATGATATAATGGATTGTTTGAGTGGAGCAAAATATTTTACCAAAATTGATTTGAAGAGTGGATATCATCATATCATAATTAGAGAAGGTGATGAATGAATGAATTCTTTCAAGACAAAAGAAGGTTTCTATGAGTGGTTGGTTATGCCCTTTGGTTTAACTAACACACCGAGTACATTTATGAGGTTGATGAATGAGGTTTTGAAGAAATTCTTGAATAAATGGGTGATTGTATACTTGGATGATGTTCTAATATTCAGTAAGACTAGAGAAGAACATTTGATGCATATAAGACAAGTGTTGTAGAGATTGAAAGAGGAAAAGTTGCTGATAAATTTGAAAAAGTGTTCCTTCATGAAAGAAGTGATGAACTATAATTGATTGAATGTTTAAATATGATAAGTTGATGATCACCGAGCTGCAAAAGTGAATGCATGACATTAAATCAGTTAATATATTGTATTGTCATTGATGTCAACTTGATATGGTTTGATTGTTCAAAAAAATATTGTCATTAACCTTAAATATCTAAAAAGACAAAGTATATGTCATCGGTAATATATACACCGAGTGACAGTTCACAGTGTATACCGAGCATAGAAGTTTATAGTGAACATCGAGTAGAGTAGTTCACAGTGTAAACCAAGCAAGTGATTAACATGCATAATTGAAGTTGATGCCTGAGCATAAGTGAAGTCATTGACCGAGCACAACTAAATTCTTTGACCGAAACCAAATGGAGTTAGAAAATGACAAAACTACTTAACTGGCATAGCTATATTTAGAGTTATTTGATTGATTGTTTTATTTTCATTGATCAGATAAGCTAAAGATAAGAAGGAGATTTAAATCTAGTTGATTTCATAGTTAAAAGGAGAGATTTGTGGAATAAAACTAATGCAGAGCTTTACAGAATAAAGCAAAGTATGGAAAGAATTGCAGATCAAGAAGTGATCTACGATGAAAATAAGAAGATTGAATGGTGAATTCATGTCTATATAAAGAGATAAGGAATTCATTATGAAGAGAGGAATGATGAGTATATTTTGTGTGAAGAAAGAAGTCTTCATGCAAATCTAACCATACAGGCTAAAGAACAAAGCCAAGAAATTCTGCAGACACCGAGCAACAAAAGCAAGAGCATTCATTGAGAAGAAGAAATAAAAAGAGAAAAGGAACAGAAGAGCATATTGATCAGAGAGGTATTTTGGACTAATTGATGGAAAAATGGAAGGGTGTGTATTAAGAGGGGAGGGGTGAATCAGTACCCTTAAAGTGTTTTATCAAATAACCTTAGTAATATTTTCTTGCATTACCGACCATTGTTGCTTTACTACCTCATGCATGTAAAAAATCACAGAAAAATTCATGAAACTTAGTTACACATGACACAAGAATTGATAATTCAGAAAACCCTTTTTAGAAGGTAAAAACCATGGTGGGGATGAAACCCACATAGAATCACTATCTACAGAATGGAAGGTGCTTGGTAAGGCTACAAGTTGTGATCACTTCTGATGATCTTACCCTGTTAGGAGTAACATGTTAGACTTGCTAGGTCTACTCTGTTAAGATATTTGAACAACACAATGTATGTGTGCACTCGGTTAAGAGATTTACAATAAGACTGTTAAGTCCACCTTCTTGAAGGATTTCTTATATTTGCTACAATTTTTAGAGAGTAGACAAAAATACTTATGACCTGATAGCTTGAAATCTTGAATTGCTGATTAAAAATCCATTAAGATCAAAATACATGTATCACCTATAGTGATGTATAATACCTCTGTTCTACTTGGTAGCCTTGTGTCTAGTTCTTCATAGCTGAATTCTTCCTTTTGTGTCCTTCTACATGAAATTCTATGTCTGATCAATAGATGTCTTCTCCAGCTACAATCATCATGTTCTTGATTGGTTATACATCTATATATACAAAGGTTTTGACCTAATTTGGTTTCACGCTTTACAAGAAAAACTCTATGATCAAAGGTTTACAACTTGACCTTGATCTCCTAGTTTTCATGAATATAATTAGTTAGACTAATTAAATCCACATATTACGGTGTTCTTGATCCACAAAAATAGTTATCCAACTAAGCATAAATATATTTTAAAGACTAAAGTGCTCTAGCTAACGTCTAGTTTGAGATCCTCTTTTCTCGGGAATAAAAATGTCTCTTGGTAGACTGGTGCTTGGGTTACTTTGTAGACTATGCTCTTGGGTTACTCTGTGAACTATCTGTCTGTGATAGTGCTATTAGTGTTCACTAATTTCAATGATCACTATGCTAAGACATTTTTGGTGACCTCTGCGCTTGATTGTTTTGGTGACCTCTGTGCTTGACTGAACGTTGTCACTCGGTGATCATGTAACCGACGGTTCAAAAATTGTTTCCTTGTATACTAATGTTAACTTATGATCATTTAAGGATTATCAATCTCCCCCTTTGGCATTAGTATCAAAAATTGATATGCGCAAACTCATATGTTCAGTATATACACCAAGTGTTTACCTTGTCAATGACTCCCCCTATGTGCATGAATCGGTACAATTTATGTACATGTTTCCTCCTTTGTGTATTTCCCTCTTTGGTACATTTTCTCCTTTGACATGTTTTCCCCCTTTGTAAGGTATATACATTTTCCCCCTTTTTAATGTATACATATATTTTCCCCTTTTTTTGAAAATAATGACAAAGGTGTAGTACTTACAACTATTAAAATATGTGGGCATGGGATTTTTGAATGTCTGCCATTTACTTCTCTCATTTCTCCTTGAGGTGCTCGAAGGTCATGTGCTCCAAAGTGATTCTGGTGTACATGTCATAGATACTCTTGGTGACTGACATCTTTGGGGTGGAAATTAATGTATTTTCCGAAGTCATGTGTTTCAACATCAATGTGAGATTTGGTAGTAACGTAGCTTGGATCTTGGTTACCTCATCTCTGATTTTGTTTTCAACCTTTTGTATCTCAATTCTCAACTGTTTTGATTCTATAATCTTCTCATAATGCAATTGGAATGCATTTTCTTTGGTTGTGAGACTTTGTGCACTAGCTTTAAGATCTCCATCTATTTTAGTTATCTTTTCACTATGCTCGGTAGTGAAATGTTATAGTGTGCACAAATTTTGAACTAAGTTAACTACTTTTGATATTATTGGTTCCAATGTAGTTACTAGGTCAAAAAGTTTTACCTTGTTTTCTACCACTTCTTGGCTGATCTTCTCTGTGAGCTTATAGTGACACTTCTCTTCTGCATGTTCTTCAATGACCTTGTCAGCTTCTACATTCTGTGATGTTATAGCCTCGGTCAAAAATGCTAGTTGATAAAGTATAGGTGAATTTTGGTCAATTTGAGTGTCAGGTACTATTTGTAATAGTATTTCCTTTGTAGTATCCAGGACTTGTGAATTTTTGTGCTCCTTCTTGAGCTTGTCTTGTATTGCCTTCCTTTTGCATAGGTCTCCATACTTGGTCAGTGACTCGGGATCTAGTGTTCTTGGATCACATTCGGGTATATCTATTATTTCATCAAGTGTGAGTGGTGCTTTAATCTTCTTGTTCTTCTTCAGAATGGTGCTAGAAGTAGGGGAATGAAGGATTATAGCAAGATCCTTCTCTGTTTTTGTTGATTTCGGTGATTACTTGGGAGGTGTGGTTCCTTTGGTATGCTTCTCGGTATGAACCTGTTGGTCGGTTGTAGATATCTCTATATCAACCTTGTCTTTATCTGTAGCCTTATTCACTTCTTCAGTGTTCTTGGAAGTGGCATCACTTGGTTTATCCTATCCACTTATTTATTTCTTCTCTTCATTTGTATCTTTCTGCTCCCCATCTTCATCACCTTTTTCCTCTGGTATGTTTGCATCAGGCTTAGGTGTTTTCTATTTTTCTTATGTTATTATATTGATAGCTTATATTAATAAAGGCATGTGACCTGGTACATTTTCCTATGCAACATCTATTGTCTCCTTTTCCTTTGTTTTCTCGGTGGCAACATTTACATCTTCATCATTCTTGGGATCATCATCAGAATCAACATGAGTTATATCTTTTACAGTGATGTCTGGTGTTTATCCTAATGTTTGCAATATCTAAGGTATGTCATCCATGGCCTTACTTGCCTTTGTTGTTAAATCAATTGGATTGTCATCCTCAGTGTCATTGATGAAGATATGCTTGGGGCTTAGTGTGGCATCTTTCTCTTCATTGTGAGCTATCTCGATTAGAGCTAGTACCTGCTTGAGTGGATTGAAGATTTGTGTACAAATTTTATTGTTTTCTGCATCAATATCTTCTAACCTTCTGATAAGGCTAAATTATTGCCTTTGTTTTGTATAATTTTAATACTTTGTTCTAGTTTTTGTTAAAACATTTGAGAGCCTAGCTAGTCAAAGCTTGTGATAAAAGTCCAGATAAAACTATTAAACCATGGGTAGATGTTTTTGACATACTTTGCTAATATTATACATATAATGCAGTATTTCATAAAACCATCAGAATATATGTTCTAACATCTGGATATTTAATTTGATTAAGCTTGTTGCATGAATATTTTCACGTCATAACTAACTTGGCAGGAGAGAAGCGGCTGGAGAGTGGTCGACAGTATTCAAAGAAGACCGTTGAGGACCAGCTATGGTGGAGTGATCATTACAGCACCAGGAAAACATGGCTGCTACAATGGAGCCATTATTTTAGGATGCAGGGATGTAGCGTGCCTATATTCCCTCTGCACTTAGTGCATTGAATTGGTCATCTGAGTTTCATTACCCACACCGCGGACTGTAATATTTCCATATTCTTCTCCGGCATGTTTTCAGAAAGATGGTTTTCCTTTTTGTTTTGTAATAATGTTTGATCCTCTATATATAGGGATTGGAACGATAGTTTGAGGATAGAGAGAAATTAGAGAAAAGGTTTTGGAAGAACACTGTTGTATTTTCACAACAATCTATTTCAAGTTCCATGTCTTGTTTTTATGTAATGAGTTTTTGAAATGCAATGAAATAGTTTACATTCTGTGTTCGTAGTTTAGCAGAAACTAACCAAGGGGGCCCACTTGGGAGGTGGAATAGGTTAGAATAGAATATATTTCATTTCCAGCATTTCCAAGTATTTCCAGTATTTTAGATAGAAGTTACAATTTCTTCCTGTAGCCTTGGAACTTGTGAGTGTTCCTGCAACATCTGCAAGAATAGTTATAATGGATGTTTTAGGTTGAAATCTTAGGTTTCATTGGAGTTGAAATTTCTAGCATTCATTCCAGTAAGAAGATAAATGTATTATTTTCCTGCAGCGCTAGTGTAGGTTTCTTTTATGCATTTTTACCTTCCTGCAGGATAAGCAGAATGACTCCTTAAGGAACCTAGTGCACATATCGTGCCGACCATTTCAAGTATACATCCCTAGGTTGACAAGTTAAATGCACCTCATAACAGGAAAAATAGTCCTTAGATTGAATGAACCATTCCTAAGAAAGGCCTTGAGCATGATTATTATACACCTATTGTGAGGCGGTTCATTTTTGGCACTGCTGCCAGGGATGGTGTCAAGCTAGGAACATTTTCGAGTCATTTTTTATTCCTAGATTAGTTTTTAGATTTATATCTCTAAAAATTGCTTCACAAGTGTGAAGAATTCAATTGAATGCATTGAAGAGAAAGGCGATGAGATGAATATGGAAGATTTCTCCCAGTAGAGCCTGCTAATCTGAACGAGGAAGTTGAAGAAATTGAGTTACCCTTTGAGGATGCAAGCCCCAACTTTCCTGCAGCATCTTCCTCTAGAGAAGAACCATTTGATGTAAGTGGCTTCCAACCTTTTGCAGAAATCTTGGCCAGCTTTTTAGATAATTCTGGCCCAAATCCACCTAACGTTAACAATCCAGTAGCTAATGCTCCTTTCCAACAACAACCCCACAATCAAATACCTCCAGTAATGGCACATCCTACTTTCCCATTTCCTCTCCCAAGCCTTATAAACAATGCTAATCTCAAGAATATACCCACAACTACTCTTCTGAAGTTTTATGGTCTTATAACTGAGGATACTGACATTTTTTGTTTGAGTTTGACATACTGTGTCAAAGTTTTAACTATAATACTGATGCCCATAAGCTCAAGTTGTTTCCTGCAACACTGAAAGAGTTAGCATTACGATGGTTCATGGGCTTAGGAGCCAATGCATTAGGTACCTGGGATGAGATGTAGACGTTGTTTTTGCATAAATATAAAGACTATTGCAAAGGCAGTGACCCAAAAGGAGATGATATCTTTAGGATGTCTCAAAAGGAAGACAAAACATTGGAGGATTATGTTTCACGATTTTTGTACACAATACAAAAGAATCCCCAGCATGTACTAGTAGAGGACTCGTAGAAGCTAGTCTTTTTGAGAGGGGTAAATGACAAATGTCTGGAAGCATTAGATTTGATGGCTAGTGGAGACATATCCCAATCTTCTTGGGATGACCTCAAGAAAATCTGTCAAAACTACTCAAGGTCAACTATGAAGAAATGCAGAGGATACCAGACCACAGTCACAAAAGGGATTGGTTCAGGTGTCTCAAAGCTAGAGATATCCAATTTGCTCATAGATTTCAAGAAAGATATTATAAATGATGTAGCTACACATCTTGACATAATGACTGCCAAGAAGAAGCATGCAGAAGCTGAAACACAATTGGCTGAGTATTGTCCATACTGTCGCAAATAGAAGCAAGACTACAGATGTAAGCTGGTAGCCAATCTAGAAAACCAACATTTGCCAACTGACTACATGAAGATAGAAGGAGACAATGATCAAGTGTTCTTCATTGCTCAACGACGACCATGGGATTCATGACAAGGTATGCCACAAGATCCTCTATAGTTTTCAAATTTTAATAATAATCAGTGGAAAAACCAAAATTATCAGAACACTTCTCAGTACTCTCAACCCTAATGGCCAAACCAGCAGAATAACCCATGGCAAATTTCACAAAATAATCAGTGGCCAAATCAGCAAAATAATCAGTGGCCTAGTCAGCAGAATCAATGGAAACCACCGCAAGGGAACTGGTAGAAAACTAACCAATGGAGGGGGCCTCCACAGTGGCCTAACCAAAATTTTGGCAGTCCACAATTACCACCTCCAGTGAAACCACCTGCAATAATGCCACCTCCTGTAGAAACTAATGCTAATCCAAAGCCTACCCAATTGCCTACTCAACCATAGCCAAATCCAAACATTAAACAGCAGTAGCAGTAAGCATACACTACTGACACTCAGCAGTGCCCTACTTATTCTATAGAAATAGTTGATATTCATTTGAGGTCCAATACCACCCTGCCCACACCTGAATATCCTATAATTATGGAAGTTACAGACACTCTTGCAACACTGCTTCCAGAAGCCACATTGCCAAATACCAGCCAGCCTACTGATATACCCAACAGAACTACTGTCCACACTTCAAATCCACCCTTTCCATAGAGGTTAAATAAAGAAAAACCTATACCCCAGGAGGAAGAAACATTTGATATTATTGAGCAGTTGAAAAATATGAATATTCAAATTCCGCTGTTTCAAGCTATCAAAGATATATCTGTTTATGGAAAGGCTATTAAGGAAGCATGCCTTAAGAAGCCTGGGCAGAAAAAGAAAGACCCTTAGATAGTAAATTTTGTAGGCCAATTGGCAGATATCATGTTAGGAAAGGTGGTAATACCTAAGTATTCAGATCCTAGTAGTCTAGTAGTCGACCTGATAATAAATGGACAGACTGTGAAAAATGCTCTAGTTGATTTGGGAGCAGCAATAAATGTTATGACTAAAGATACAATGCATAGGCTAAGCATAGAAGGCTTAAGAACAACAACCATAGTGTTACAACTTGCGGATAGTTCAACTGTTACTCCAGAGGGCCTCATAGAAGATGTGATAGTAACCTTAGATTCATGGGAGTATCCTGCTGATTTTCTCATCCTATCACCTAAAGTAAACTTTGCTGGCTGTCCTGTAATCTTGGGAAGACCTTGGTTAGCCACTACTAATGCCAAAATTAATTGCAGATCAGGTAGTATGACAATTTCAAATGGACAAGCCATAAGGAAACTAGCTCTATATCCTCCTGCCCAACCCAAGCCAGACCTGTGAGAACCTATTTGGCCAGACCTAGGAGACGAAGAGGAGGAAGAGCTTAATTCAATAGCTCAGCTCATGATGTTGCATAGGAAATCTTTTCTAAAGATGCAAGAAGAAGATGATGTGATACAGAGCATTCTAACTAATGAATGTGTTGTGGCTAAGGATGTTTCAAAAATTTCTATTTTATAGCTATGTACCTATGAGGATTGTATGCCTCCAGCAAACCCTAAAATGATTAATCAATTACTGGCAAATGAAATAGTTAGAAGTTCGGTGCCTGAAGTGTTAATGGCAGAGCTAACAAAAATAGTAGAACTGTCCTCAGGATGAAGCCTCCATGTAAACAGCAAGCTGTCCCAATCACATTTGGCATTGTTAACAAAGCTCCTTAGTCAACATGAAAAATCCTTCGCATGGGATTACGAAGATATAGAGGGACTAAACCCAAAACTCTGCACCCATAGAATCTACATCAATGATGGAAGTTTTCCACTTCGAAAACCACAGAGGAGAATAAATCTAGCACTGAGAGAAATAGTTAAAACAGAGTTGTAGAAGCTGTTGGATGCTAGATTCATCTACCCAATCTCTGATAGCAAGTGGGTGTCACCATTGGTAATTGTACCTAAGAAAGGAGGTGAGTGGTAGATATGTGTGGATTACAGAGAATTAAATAACACTACAAAAAAAGACCACTTTCCTTTGCCTTTTATTGACCAGGTCTTGGATAATTTGGCTGGAAAGAAATATTTCTCCTTCTTGGATGGATATAGTGGTTACAATTAGATAAGCATTTCCCCCAAAGATCAAGAAAAGACTACATTCACATGTCCTTGGGGCACATATGCCTATTTAGTATTACCATTTGGATTATGCAATGCACCTACTACTTTTCAGAGAGCTGTGATCAGCATCTTTGCTGACATATCACATGATTGCATGGAAATATACATGGATGAATTCAAAACATTCGGTGTCACATTTGAGGAAGCTCTGAAGAATTTGGAGAAAGTATTGATTATATGTGAGGAGCATAACCTATCTCTCAACAGTGAAAAGTGCTTTCTAATGATGCAAGAAGGAGTGGTGTTGGGTCATTTTATCTCCGAGGCTGGAATACAGGTAGACCCTGCAAAGATAGAGGTAATTCTCACACTCCCTATTCCTACTAAGAAAAAAGAAGTCAGATCTTTCCTAGGGCACGCTGGTTATTATAGGAGGTTTATCTAGAACTTTTGTCAAATAGCTAGTCCTCTGTACAACTTACTTACCAAAGAAGCTGAATTTGCTTGGACAAAAGAATGTGATGAGTCCTTCCTACAGCTCAAGTCACTTTTGACAACTGCACCAGTACTTAGGGGTCTTGACTAGACATTGCCATTTCACATCCATACAGATGCTTCAGACTATGCCGTAGGTGCTGTCTTAGGACAGAAGAAAAAAAACCTTGAAAATGCAATCTATTATATCAGTAAGAGTCTACATGGACTAGAGTTAAACTATATAGTGACTGAGAAAGAATTGTTAGCATTAGTTTATGCTTTGAACAAATTCTGCCATTATGTAACTGGTTATCCTATCTATGTTCATATTGACCATGCAGCAATTAAGTATCTCATGAACAAACCTGCCATAATAGGCAGGTTAGCAAGATGGCTTCTTCTATTATAGGAATTTGACATAACAATCATTGACAAGCCAGGGAAAGGAAACATGGTAGCTGATAATTTATCCAGACTTCATCATGCTGAAGAAGATACTACTTTGATAGATGATACATTTCCAGATGAACATTTGTTTCATATTGCTGTCCAGAATCCATGGTATACAGATATAGCTAACTACCTAGCAGCTAATAAAATGCCCACACATTTCTCTTATAAGGAAAAGAAGCTTCTTGTGGAGAAAAGCTTCCATTTCTCTTGGATTGATAGCATATTATTTTACACTGGACCTGACCAAGTCATGAGAAGATGAGACATATGACATTCTTCATGCGTGTCACAATGAACCATGTGGAGGGCACTTTGTAGCCAAATGAACAACACAGAAGATTTTAAAAACTGGCTACTATTGGCCTACACTTCACAAAGATGCAGTAAGTTATACAAGAAAGTGTGACAAGTGCCAGAGAATGGGTCGACCAACAAGATCAGATGAAATGCCCTTAAACCCATAGGTGGTGGTAACACCATTTGATAAATGGGGCATGGAATTTATTGGTCCAATAGATCCTCCATATAATGGGAAATCATACATACTGGTATGCACAGATTACCTGACCAAATGGGTCGAAGTCAGAGCAATGAAGCATGCAAAAGATCATAAAGTTGCTAAATTTCTGTATGAATAAATTTTTACTAGATATGGTGTGCCAAGAGAACTTGTTACTGATCAGGGTACACAATTCACCTCCAATCTGATAACAGAGCTCATGAAGGAATATAATATCAGACATTGGAAGTCAAGCCCCTATCACCCCAAGCCAATGGACAAGCAGAAGTAACAAATTAGGAAATAGAAGCAATTTTAACAAAGACAGTTCATTTGCATCACCGAGATTGGAGCAGCGGACTATCAGAAGCAATCTGGGCATATAGAACAACATGAAAGAATACCATAGGGTTCATACCATTTGAACTGTTATATGGAAAAACAACAATGTTATAGATTGAGTTTGAACACAAAACATTAAGAACAACACTGGAGTTAAACATTGATCTTCCTGCAGCACAGAAGGAGTGATTGTTGCATCTCAACTCTTTGGATGAAATGCACAAGTCTGCCCTGTAGCACACAAAAATTTTCCAAAAGAAAAGAAAATAGTGGCATCACTCCCATATCAAGAATAAGCAGTTCACAGTTGGAGATTGGGCATTGTTATATGATTCCAGATTCCAGGAGATACCAGGCAAGCTGCAAACACGATGGCTGGGTCCTTATGAAATCAGCCATGTATTTACGAATGGAGCAGTCCAATTGACCACAATTGACCCTGTTCAATTCAAGCTATTAGTCAATGGCCATAGAATAAGGTTGTATCACCAGCCACAGATGAAAGAAGACTTCCTGCAGCAGTTCAAACAGCCAGTTTTAAAGGATCAACAGGTAATACTTCCTGCAGCAGAGGGTGTCAACCTTCTTCCTGCAACTCCTCAATGAAAATTCCTTCGAAGCATGACCATAATAAAAACTTTATGATCACATAAATTTTAAAATTCCTCATTCACTTTCTATATTCTTCTTTTTCAACCCACTTCATTTCTTAATCTTCCATCCACCCACATTCCATGTCATCATATTTCTATGCTTTCAATAAAGAAATAGTGCGCTGACGCATGCGAATGCCGATACTGTCATTCCACTCTCGCCAATCTTTCCTGCCACGTGCGATGATAAATTACGAGGTACGAGATTTTCAAATTTATTTCCATTTTTAGTGCATGTATTTAGTTGGTTATATTGAATACTGCAATAAATGTATCGTTGCCGCCTTCAATCCAATTCTGTACCTTCTGCCAAGTCTGACAAGTGAGGACACTTGTCAATATTTCATAGGGGGTAGGGAAGTGTGCCAATTTCCAAAAGTTTCATTTCTATTTACTCATTAAAAGATCCCCAAATCTATACTTCGACATTGTCTTAATTAAAATCCAATTGCCGCATCACATAAGTGTTAAATTGTCGTACCTTTATTCTGAATAAACCTCTAACTGTCAGACTAGATGTGACCTAGTATTAAAACCCACTCTCGCATGAAAATTTATGATTCATTCTATTAAAATACATTATTATTGTCCATATCAAGAAACTAGAAGAGTTTGAAAGAGGGTCTGTGGGTTTACAGAAAGTAGTCTTAAATTTAAAAAGAAACAGAGAAAAGGTTCAATTAGGTAAAACAAATGGGAGGTCAATTGCAGTGGCATGAACCATTGGTTCATAATATTTTTCTAGCCGAAGTAGAGGCCATAAGAAGATTTAATGCCTATGGATGGCTGGGGTATTTCTTAAAATTGACAGAGTTTGATGATGAAGCAGCGGCAGAATTTTCAAACACATTTGATGATGGCCACACAACGGTATGAGGATTGCCAGTTGTTGCAATAGAGGATAAAATAGCGGAAGTGACCGGTTTTCCAGCAGCAGGGGAACACTAGCCCAATGCCCATGATGCCAGGTCAGCCAGGGCTCAATTCACCCTACCAGGAAACCCTCCATTGGAAATCACTAAGCAGGGATGCAAAAGGATGTCCATTCCTCCACCATACCAGGAGTTGGATATGCAAATTATAAGGTATTTCACCTGTGAGGGATGATTCTATAATTTACATGCACATCATTTTAAGCTACTTATTTATATACGACATAATATTTCAGTGAATGCACCCAATTTTCTGTTTAATATGCTGTGTATTAGTGCCGAAGAAACACAAAAAGGGAAAGACAACTCTATGAATCACCATGCCCTGATTAAATTACTCATAGAAAGATCTCTTAGGGATGCCTCCCCTATGACATTGACAGAGTTCATCCATCATAAAACCCTTTAGCCCCAAATTGCCCCTAATGTGCAAGATAACCAAGATAATGCAGTCTCCCTTGATTCAGTTGCCGAGCAAAATACCAAAGGGGCAGAACCTGAAAATTTACAAGAAAAGGTGCCTTTAACTGCTCACATGAGCAAGATACCTTCTGCTACTAGAACAAAAGGAAAACGTAAGTTGGAAGGAGAAACTACGGTTCCTGCAGCTGAACCTCAAAAATGTTAAGTTTCAAGAAAGAAGAAAATTAAATTAGTTCCTACAGCCACTACTCCTGCAGTAGAGACGATAAAAAGGGATAGTAAGAAAAAGGCCATAGAAATTGAGGAAATCCCTGTAAGAAGAAGCCCTAGGATGAGGGAAGATTCCTAAAGTTTCCACCAAAAGCTAGCCCTCTTCCCCCAAGCAATTTAGTGAGGAAACTCCTATCCATGTTATTCCCGATGACTCTCCCAATCAGCCTGAGATGCCTGAGATTCCTCTAAATCTGGAAGAGGAATGTGGTGATGAACCAAATGTATGTCAGAATGATCTAGGAATCAACCATCAGGATGTTCCAACTCAGGAGGAAGAAACCTTTATAGCTCACCAGCCAGCTTGTGCAAGAAATGCTTTAGTTCCCTACAAATGAACTTGGTTGATAAACTTCCTAGAGCTGTCATATAGAGAGCAGAGAAAGAAGGATAATCAGGATGGAAGCAATGATTCAATTACCCTGCAAACACTTATCTTCCACTTATATAATAATCATGTAATGACAACCACTCTATGGGGGGGAGAAAAGAAGAAACTGCAGAAAGAAATAACAGAACAAAAAGTGGAAATTGTAGACTTGAAAGATCAGTTGACAAAATAGAAACATAGAATGGACCATGCTCTTAAACTAACTCACCAGGTCATTGCTTGTAGACCTCCACCCAGGGTCTATACTATCTATCTCAAAGAAAAATTCCTTCTATTCCAATTGATGATGACCCTCAAGGATATAAGTACAGAGTTCAAATGAGCCCATGAATTCTATGGGTTATACCAAACACTTCCATCTTGGCAACAAAACCTACTTTGTGAGTTATACGTGCATAATTTCATCATCCCCATAGAAACTGAATAGAATCCCCTACCTTACATCGGGGATATACACCTAAGGGCTCTGATGTCATGGATGCACAATGAATCCAACTATGATAGGCAGTTGGGGAACTACAGAGATCTTGAGAAGACAGAACCCCTACCATTGAGAGCAGAAAGCAGTCAGCCAGAAGTATTCCTAAGGGATTGGTTTAGACTGACATATGGGAACATCAAGAAAGAAATAAGGTATAAATTTTTTAAACTCAGAGTAGAATTTTATGCAGAATATAATAGCATGTCCTACTTTGTCTTCCAAAGAGCCCTAACCGATGTAAAAAGTAGAGGTCTTTAAAAGATCAGAACCCCATAGGCCCATTAACCTTGACGCAACTATACACTGGGCACCAAAGTACATAGCACTGGGTAGGCAAATCAGGTAGGAGCTCTGGTGTCCACTCACAATGCAACCACCCATGCTCCTATGGCCCTTGTATGATATCAACACTACCAAACTTGATAGGATGAAGGAAGATCATAGGAGGGAAGTCTGGGAAAGAACAAGGGGATTCTACTACTCCTTTAAGAGCCAGAGGAGGGGAAGAACTGAAGTTGGTGACTATAGGTCAATTTCCAGAAGGTGCAATGCTTGAGGACAAGCATTTGAGTAACCAAGGGGCAGATGATAAGGCTAAATTATTTCCTTTGTTTTGTATAATCTTAATACTCTGTTCTAGTTTTTGTTAAAACATTTGAGAGCCTAGCTAGTCAAAGCTTGTGATAAAAGTCCAGATAAAACTGTTAAACCATGGGTAGATGTTTTTGACATACTTTGCTAATATTATACATATAATGCAGTATTTCATAAAACCATCAGAATATATGTTCTAACATCTGGATATTTAATTTGATTAAGCTTGTTGCATGAATATTTCCACATCATAATTAACTTGGCAGGAGAGAAGCGGCTGGAGAGTGGTCAACAGTATTCAAAGAAGACCGTTGAAGACCAGCTATGGTGGAGTGATCATTACAGCACCAATAAAACATGGCTGCTACAATAGAGCCATTATTCCAGGATGCGGGGATGTAGCATGCCTATATTCCCTCTGCACTTAGTGCGTTGAATTGGTCATCCGAGTTTCATTACCCACACCATGGGCTGTAATATTTCCATATTCTTCTCCGGTATGTTTTCAGCAAGATGGTTTTCCTTTCTATTTTGTAATAATGTTTGATCCTATATATATAGGGATTGGACCGATAATTTGAGGATAGAGATAAATCAGAGAAAAGGTTTTGGAAGAACATTGTTGTATTTTCACAGCAATCTATTTCAAGTTCCATGTCTTGTTTTTATGTAATGAGTTTTTGAAATGCAATGAAATATTTTTTGGTTTACATTCTGTGTTCATAGTTTAGCAGAAACTGACCAAGGGGGCCCACTTGGGAGGTGGAATAGGTTAGAATAGAATAGATTTCATTTCCAGCATTTCCAATTATTTCCAGTATTTCAGATAGAAGTTACAATTTCTTCCTACAACATCGCAACTTGTGAGTGTTCCTGCAACATCTGCAAGAATAGTTATAATGGATGTTTTAGGTTGAAATCTTAGGTTTCAGTAGAGTTGCAATTTCTAGCATTCATTCCAATAAGAAGATAAATGTATTTTTTTCCTGCAGTGCTAGTGTAGGTTTCTTTTATGCATTTTTACCTTCCTACAACATAAGCATAATGACTCCTTAAGGAACCTAGTGCACATATCGTGCCAACCATTTCAAGTATATGTCCCTAGGTTGACAAGTTAAATGCACCTCATAATGGGAAAAAAATTCCTTAGATTGAATGAACCATTCCTAAGAAAGGCCTTGAGCATGATTATTATACACCTATTGTGAGGTGGTTCACCTTCCTTGCAGTACTTTGTATGCTCTTGTCTTAGCCAAAAATTTATTTGCATCCTCCTGCATTGCTGATTCAATTTCTTCAACTATGACTCGGGTGGCATGAATGTAACTAGGGATCTTTCTCTCATTTGTTTCTCCATGTGAAGTGCATATGTCCACTTGGCTCATATCTTATCATTTAGCTCTTATGGAATATGACTGACAAATTGTAGAGGTACATACTTGAATTTTACCATCATTTTGATGATTGCTTCCTCTAATTTATTCTAGTCCTCGGTAGACAAATTTTCCCACTATCTAATCTTATGTTGTGATATACTACCTGTATTGATGAGTGACTCTGCAATCTCATCAATTGTCTTAGGTATTTTGGCCTTTTTCTGCCTCTATCCTTTGTTCTCTTTCATCCTTTATAGTGTCGTCCTTATCCTCTTTTCCTCTTATATATCTCCTTCTTTGTCTTAGTGTTAATTTCCCGGTAGAAGATATATTCTTTATTTTCTGATAAGTTCTCACTGTACCTTTCTTCACTGGTGGTGAGTCTTCCTATTTTGTTGTTTTGCTTCATGTCCTGGATGTATCTATTACATCAGTAACCTTTTTAATCTTGACTGGTGGTGCATCTGATTCAGTAGACTTGGAGTCACTTAACTCTTTACCTTCATTGACAAGTGACTGTCCCTCGGTGACATCTTGTTCCAACTCTTCATCATTTACTGAAAGTTTATTTTAAAGAGTATTTATTATTTTTGTCTTCTTTCGGTCTATCTTCTTCACTACTAAACCAGTCTTGATTCTAGAATTTGCTTCCTCATATGTGCCAAATCTGCTCAATGATGTGTCCACTGGTTCATTTTGTAAGGCTTCAATAGCCTTTGTAGCCTGATAATTGTTAATCTCATAGTCCAATGGTGGTAACCATGCTATTCTTGGTACATCTGGTTTGATAAGTGTTGTATTGGTGTCCATTATGAAACATATGTCTTATTTGTATTGTTCAACCAGTTGTGTAGGGATTCTCATTCTCTTCTGCATTCTATCCTTGAAAGTGGTGAAGTATGCATCCATTATAGATGTGAAGTTATCCCCTAGTGACTTAATAAATTCACTAATCTATGTAGTTATTGGTCAGGTTGTGTCCCAAGTGACATTACTGACAGAAGGGAAGAAATTATGAAAATAGAAGAATGTGCACATAAGGAGAGAACCAAAATCACATGTATTAGATCTGGTTGATCTAATTGTCCTCATGTTTTCTTCCAGTTGCTTCAGTAGAAGCTCGGATAAGTCCATCTGAAGTCCCTTCTGTTAGAGCTGTTAATGAAATTAGGGCTTCCATGGTGGATTTTCAAGTGTTGTAGAGTGTTTCCTGTCTATTTTTTGTGTGAGAAGGTTGCAAAGAGGTATTATGGTCATGCTTTGTTCCATTTAGGTCACATTTGTGGAGTCAAAATAGTTGCTTGGGTCTTGGTGTCTTCTCTGGTTTGTTTTATGATTTAAATGCTTCAAGTAATATATCCCACATTAGTCCTATGATGAAGTAATACAACTTTTTTATATCTCAACCCGCAATAGGTTAAGTGTCGAAAGGCAAGCACCTTTTTGGCTGACAGTTTGTGAAGCGCTGTGGTTAGTGGCGGCTAGCTAGCAGATAGGTGGATAATTTTGGTGGGCCCGTGTTAGAGAGTTCTTAGGTGATGTGGTTGAGGAGATGACAAGTGGCACAAAGGCACAATGATGTAGTCTGAGTCATTGCAGGTCTAGTCAGATCACATAATAGAGCGTGTGTGACATGCGGCAGGTTTGACGGGTGGCGGGCCAGGTTAGATGGACACACGGTGAAGGTTCCAACAAGTAAGGTGATGCCACATGGCATAGTTGGTAGGATGATTAGGTTGGACCAAATTATTGATCAAATAAGATGATGATGCATGCAGGTAAATGGAAAAGGATCAATAAAGGCAGATCAAGATCCAACGGTGATGCGCTACTGCGTGAAGGAAAGATGCATGGAAGTTAAGCTTTGTGCGGTAGCAAAGTGCATGGTGCGTGTCTAGAGTAGTGACAAGGTGAGAGTGTGGGGCCTACACAAAAAAAGGTAGACAAGTTGTTATAAGGCCCAGTGAGATGTTTACACGTGGTTTTCAATAGAGTTTGACCGGGCAGTGATAACTTTTCTTTTACTTGGTGCCTGCGTTACTAAAGGTACATTGATGACTCTATTTTTAAAATTGCAAAAATATCAAGATCCTAATCGTTAATGTGTTTGGCATTAGAGAAGTAGCCGTTGTATGAAATATTTTAAAATTTTAAATCTCTCTTCTCATTATTGTATGGTGGTGTGTTCTCAGACTTGCAGGGGAGTGGCTCGAGGTCTTCTTGGGATGTGATCAGTCTTAATGGAACCGTTTAGTGGCTCAGGATGTTCTATGTGGGTCTGAGCACTTTCAATGCAGCATGGTTGTTTATGGATCTCTAATCTCATTTTCTATTTTAGGATGTCTCTGCCCATGCTATGTTGGTTCTACATTAATGAGATAGATCATTTCTATGCGAGTTGGCAAGTGGTTTGTCAGTACATATCTTTTTAGTGATATTTTGGAGAAAGATCATATTACAAGATAGGATTTTCATTGATTTCTTGGAAGGACATTTGTTGGAACCCTATCCTAGGGTTTCATCCTTCTACTTAAGGCTTTCCTTTCTTGATTTTTGAGGTTCCAGAATTTTTGAGCCTAAGTGTTGGTTCCAGAATTGTTGGTCCCAGGGATATATCTGATTTGTTTAGATTGTTTTCAAGAAAAGATAGAAACTTCATTGATGTTTTGTACTTTATTCAATGGTATTATCTTTAATGAGACAGTTGCAAACCCTGATTCATCATACTTAATACAATTTTTCTGAGTTTTGAGTCTCTCCTTGGTGTCTCCTTATGATTTTTGGATCTTCTGATTCATTGAATTGAGTTTGTTAATGTATATGTTGTTTTCCATAAGTTTTGATCTAGGATAAAATGAAATGTGCTTTGGAAATGATATAAACTCATTTGGTTTGTCTACATAAGGATCCTATAAGAAGTGTGTAACCTGAGTTGCTTGTATTTATGGCTATGAATATTTTCCAATAGGTGTGTTTCTATTTTCTTCTCTGCATTGAGGGATTGCCCAATTGATAAGGCACTGATCATGAACTAGTAAATCTTTTTGTTGGTACATGTTCTGGTTATATTTTGCAAATTTACATCAAAACCATTACTAAGTTATTTCATATCATGTGGTTTTTGGTTGTATGTCCTACTTGGTAATAGAGATTCAATGAGTTCCTGGTTAGTATCTAGCACTTTCTTACCATTATCTGTTGTTGTAATCCAGAGTGATAAGGAGTTGTAAAGAGTTGTGATTTATCTGGATTAGGTTCACCTGCCTTGGTTTTGCAGAGCCAAAAGTGTAGAGGGAATTTGTGTCCCTATAGTTGGTCCAATTTTTCTTGCATAGCTTCCATACTTGGAGCTAACCACTCCTAACATCAGTCCCAAGGCATATTGGTAGCTTTAGGTAGCATAAAAAATTTCAAACACCAACAAAATGATGACTCTGCTGGGGATAGAGTGTAGAATAGTGTCCTAACTGATCAGTAAGTTGACCATTGGAAATATAGAGTACCTAATTGTGTTTTGTGAGTGTTTTTTCTACCATTTTAATTCTAGTAAGTGTTGTATTTTCCCAACTTATTGGGTGGCGACTCTGAGATTTCTCTGCAACAATGTTGATTAACATATTTTGATTTATACACACTTTCTTGGCATGAGTCATAAAAAACACTAGAGATTGGGTGAAGAAACATCCTGAAGACAAGATGGAGGGTGAGTTTCCAACCACCTCTAAGGATATTCATCCAAGGAAAGGAAAGAAGAATGGAATTGTCCCTCAAAATGAGAGACATGTGGAGAGCACAAGAATAGATGAACTAATACAGTGAAGTTAGGAAGGTAATGCATCAGAATATGAAGAAGCTGCTAATTTGGGATTGGGTGCTTATGAAGATTATCATCCTCCTAGTAAGAAGGAAATTGCAAAATCTAATACTACTCTCCCTAATTCTGATAGTGTAGCATAAGAGATTGTTGAACTAGATAGGAGAATCCATGAGCAGATTGCCACCAGACGGAGAAGAGAGAAAGAAAAAGAAGATAAGATCAGACATGACCAAAGTTTACTTGAGAAAAAGAAATGGAAATTGTTGAGGTTGGAGGCATTGAATCTGGTTAATGAACCTGAACAAGCTGAAGAGGAACCTATAATCCAACCAATTATTACTACCCAAGGACCAAAAAATAAGAGTAAGCAAAGGTGACAAGTGTTCAAATAGATGAACTAGTGAATCCCAAGGTTCAATTAGATCAGATGTCCAAATTGGATATTGATCTAGAGAGGGATATAATGGAAAAAGAGATCATAGCCAAAGACCTTGAAAAGGCCGAGTTAGAGGCTACTACTTTAGAAATGAAAAATAAGATGGATTTTCTGAGGTAGACTTCTAGGCCTGCTGGTGCTGAGACAGCTACAAAATCCCATTCCAAGGCATCTTCTTCTCAAGATGATAACCCTTTTCCAAGAAGACCAACTCATATAGAAAGGTACAAACAATTTTCTTTCATTGATGTTCTTGGTTATCCAAATGTAGTTCCAAATTAAATCAGAGAAAACTTCCCAAATTTTCTGGGAATAATGTTATTAGTTGTGAGGAACACTTGAAAAAAATTATTGATACGATGGATGACTATGAGATCATGCATGAGGATCTGATAATGAAACTATTTGTGCAATCCTTAGTTGAAGATGCTAGGGATTGGTTTAGGGGTTTGTCTTTTGGTTTTATAGGATCTATGAATGAGTTAGTGAGATGTTTTAAAGAACAATATGTGATAATAAAAATGAAGGTTTTATGCTAAATGAGTTCAATAACATCAAGAAACATCAGAATGAGGATGTTTCTGAATTTAATACAAGATTTCAGAAGGCCATGCATAAATTGTTCCAAGTTTTAAAGCTTGATGATAAGGTTTGTCTTGCCACCTATTTGAATGCTTTTGATTAAAAAATGGGTTACCTCCTTAGAGATAAGAACCCTATAACTCTCAAAGATGCATATAGGACAATAATGAATATTGAGACAAATAGGAGAGTGTCAGGGAAGTTGGGTAGAAGATAATATTGGAAGCTTGCCAAGAAAGAATCAAATGGGCCTTATTCTACTAAGCCTAAAGATGAGGTAGATATGAAACATATTCTAAGAGCCATTAAAGACTTGAAGCCTACAGATAACAAGACTGTTAGGGTTCCAAATAATTATAGCAGGCCTATCACCAATAATTTCAATAGGTAGCCAAGGATGCAGAACTATCCATATACTACCCAATGGAAAGATGGGAAGCCTATTTTCCCATAAAGAAATGACAAGCCTAATGGTAACACTCCTAATCCTCTACAAAGAAATTATGTCAATACATGTGATGATCCCTCATGGTACATGACTTACTAATCCCCACATAGCCCTGATTATTGTGCAATTTCTCTTAACATATCTGCAAGTGAGACACAACAAGAAAGAGAAGAAGAGGATGAATGATATGATGATAGTGGTTGTGCAATGACTTCTTCACTTTTTAGGAGTAAAGAATAATATGATGAGGAAAATGTAAGTAAATAATTGTCATCATCTAATGATGAAGAAGAAAGAATGGATGGCAAAAGGTGCAATGATACAAGGGATAATGAACCTTTTGCAGTAAGAAGACCCTCAAATGAGGAAATTGCACAAATTAAAGTAGACATGGTTGCTAAAGCAAGGAATAAATACAATTTGCAAAGCAGAAAAGTGGGAAATGTTGATGGGAGACCCTTTGGTATTTTTTTTAGATAGGCACGAGAAAACACTGAGCAAGCACTAGGAAAAGAAAAGCCTATTGAAGATATCAAGAAAACAAATTTTAGGAAAGGAGATAAGCCTGATAATCCCATTATTGTCCATAAGGTGAAAGTAAAGAAATCATAAACAAGTGCTCCATCCTTTCATGAGAATATTAAAAATATTGAACCAGGCCTTGCTACTCAAGTGGAAAATGAGAATTTTATTACTTTAAAGCAAGGCATTTCTGATTTGAAATATACTCCAGTTGATATGGGGTAGTTGTTGACAGAAATCACAGTCAAGGTTCCACTCTTAGAGATGATGAGGATTGAGGAACACAAGGAGAAAACCTTAACATGGGTGAGAAACATCTCTTCTACAAGAATGTAGGAGTAGGAAGAGGTTGATAAAATGAGAAGATCAAAGGAGAAATCTTATAACAAAGTGAAATAATTAGAGGTAATTGTCTCAAAGATCCCTCAAGTTTTCTTAAGTACAAATCAAGTGAGCACTCCTTTGGTAGTTGTAGATCCATTCTTCTTGACTCTGGTCATAAATGGTAAAAGGATAAAGAATTGTATGATAGACTCTGGGGCATCAAATACTGTTATGCCAACAGAAATCATGAAGTCATTAGGACTCTAAGTTGATTCTCCTCATGGGAGATTTCAAGCAATGGAATCTAGATAAGTACCTATCATAGGTATCATTAAGGCTCTTCCTTATAGACTTGTTGCATGCCCTAAGAAGATGCTAACCATGAGTGTCCTAGTGGTGGACATCCCTCCTTAGTATGGAATTCTTTTATCAAGGAAGTGGAGTGCATCAGTGGGAGGGAGTATTCAATGTGATCTTTCATTTGCAACCTTTGATGTCACTTTCCAAAGTGTGAAGGTATCTAGAGAAACAAGAAATCCTCACATGATTGAGGAAATTAGTGATAATAATATGAATTGTTTCTTGGATAGTGACATTGGATCTTTCCATGTCCAAGATGGGAAGGATGGGGTAGAAAATCAGAATGTGTCATTCACTGAAGAAAATGATAATCTAGCAGACAATAATGATTTGTGGACAATGTATTTTGATGGTGCAAGCTCAAAGGAAGGAGCATGTGCAGGAGTTCTATTGATAGATCCTAGTGGTAAGACTTACAAGTTCTCATTCACCTTGTTGTTCACATGTACTAATAATATTGCAGATTATGAGGCCTTGTTGATTGGATTAAGATTAGCTTCAAGATACAACATAAAGAGTCTCAGGGTAATTGGAGACTCTGAATTGGTGATCTCTCAAATAAGATCTAAATATGCTTCAAAAAATCAAAGACTAAGACAATATAGGAATGTTGTATGGGATGAAATAGAAAATTTTGATGCTTTTGGTATTGACTGGATTGATAGGAATCAAACTAAAATGGCTGACTTGTTGGCCAACATTGATTTACGACTAGGAGATGTTACCTTTGCAGGAATTTATAAGATTGAAGTTCAATCCAGGCCTTCTATCCTAGACAATATTGAAAGTTGGAAATTTTTTGAAGATGATTTAGATCTTCTAATATTTTTGCATTGTGAATCAGATTTTGGAAACAAAGAGATGGACTTTAGTGGGTTTGTAGAGATTGTGGATGGTAAGGACACTATTTTTGGCAAAGAGGTCCTACAACTGAAGTCAAATAGAGTTCCCAAAGGATTAGTTGTGCTTGAGAAATGTTTTGACAATAAGGACAAGTCCTATTGTGCAAGGACTATAAACAAGCCAGAGAACTTGGAGGAAGTGAATTTGGGGACAGATGAAGCTCCTAAAAGGGTATACATTGGTAAGAAATTATCATATAAACTTAGAGAGTTGTTGGTTAACCTTCTAAATAAGTACAAACATGTCTTTTCATGGTCATATTATGGCTTAAAATCATACATGGAGGACCTTTTCCAACATGAGATTCCTTTAAGGGAGGGCATACAACCTTTCAGATAGAAATTAAGACCTATCAATCCCACCCTAGCACCCAAAATGCAAGAAGAATTGAAAAAGATGAGGGATGCTGGAATAATTAAACCAATAAGACATTCAACATGGGTATCAAATTTGGTACTAGTAAGAAAGAAAAATGGTGACATTAGAATTTGTGTAGATTTCAGGAATTTGAACATCCATTCATTAAAGGATAACTATGGGTTGCCTAACATGGAAGCTATGTTGCAAAGAGTCACTGGGTCAGAGTTGATGTCTATGTTGGATGGATTTTTAGGGTACAATCAGGTCATGGTCAAGGAATTAGAGTAGTTCAAGACTGCATTCACCACACCATGGGGTAATTATGTGTATGTCAGAATGCCTTTTGGTTTGACAAATGCTAGAGCAAATTTTCAAAGAGCTATGGATGTAGCATTTGCAAATTTTATAAATGAATTTCTAGCAGTATACCAAGATGACCTTACTGCCTATTCAACAAAAGAGGAACAACATTGTGGTCATCTTGAGAAATGTTTTGTGACAGCATTGAAATATGGGGTTTCTTTTAACCCAAAGAAGTGTGTTTTTGGGGTGACAGAGGGAAAGATTTTAGGGAATATTGTGTCTAGAGATGGAGTAAGGATTGACTCTGAAAGGATAGATGCAATTGAAAATATCCATCAGCCTAAGAATGTTAAGGGCATTCAATCTTTCTTTAGATAGGTAAATTTCTTGAGGAGATTTATCAGTAACTTTGCTGAAACCAGTATTCCAATCTCAAGGATGATGAAGAAAGGATCCAAGGTAGAGTGGAATCAAGAAGCATGCAAGGTTTTTTCAGGTATCAAACAAGCTATCAAGGATGCTCCAGTCCTAAGAACACTAGATTATGGTAAGCCTTTGCAAATCTTCTCCTTTGCTTCATATAATACCATTGCTACAGAGTTACTACAAAAGAATGCAGAGGGATTTGAGCAGCCCATTTCCTTTTTCAGCAACTCCTTACAAGTAGTAGAGATTAAATTTGACATCATGGAAAATAAATCTAATGCTTTATTCAAAGATGTCAAGGCTTTTAGGTGTTATTGTTGGAGATTTACTTTTGGCAGCTAGTTGATTGTATGTTTGTCATTGATGACAACATATAATATACAACAGTATTCTTTATGTACTTATCAGAATGATGTTATCAAGACTTGCATGGTTATGTTCATGTTGTAGACATGTTTATTAAGTTGTGTTCATACACACAGACTCAGATATGAAGTTTCAGTTGTGTTGAGTAATTCTATTATGTGGCAGATACAGTTTCTGGAGTTTATTTGTACAGAGCCGACATATTGCATTAGTTCTTGAGTTGTGTCTATCTTTGGGATATGTGTGTGTATATTCAAGTTTAGTTATGAGTTGGTGATAGTTATCTAAAGGCACCAAAAATGTTTCAACAAGATTGCAAAGTTAGAGTTAATTTGGTAAGGCCGACTTAGTGAAGCGTTGCGTCTATTCAGTTTATATTGCGCGGTTGTAATTATGCTTGCATGATTAGTAAAGCTGACAAAGATGTTATGAAGAGTTTTCTAATAGGTCCCTTGATCTTATACTTTGAGGAAGATAATTATAGCAATTCATTTTTGGAATGATAAGCATGAATGATAAGAAATGATACAGGAAAAGTGCAGAGCAGAATATTAGTTGAGTTTCATTCATCAAGGATCTATGTGAAGAAGAAGTGAAAGATTACAATACACTGGAACTGATCAAGACAATAGGTCTACTCTATAGTTCATCATCAGATATAGTGTATATCTGTTCTATAGAAGGTTGTAGCCTTCACCATTAAAGTAGTGAGCTTTTGGACAATGAGTCCTCACCCTTAACTGGGTTATTTATAAAAGACTCCTAACATGGTCAGACCCTTAACTAGGTCACTATACTAATTGCATTGTAAAGAAAAACTCCTAACAGGGTTGCAAGATCTTCTAATAGAGATTATTATAAACAAGTATAGTTCATTGTGGGTGTTAATTCCCACCGGGGTTTTTACCATTTGGTTTCCCCGTAACCAAATTGTGGTGTTGTCTATTGTGTTATCTGAATGTGCATTTACTTTATTGTATTATGGAGTTAATAAAGAAAAATAATTAAATTAGCTAATAATTGATTCACCCCTCCCCCCTCTCAGTTATCATTTGGGACTATTCTAAAAATTGGTATCAGAGCCAAGTGCCTTGAAGAGAAAGCCTAACAAATTAAGGTAGATCAGATGGCATACTTCAGAAAAAAGAGTCCTAAGTTCGATGGAGAAAATTATCTGGATTGGAAAAACAAAATGATAACACATCTACAGTGTGTTGGTTTTGACATCTAGCCACACAAGAAGTTGTCATTCCCTCTCTAAAAGACCTTTCAAGAGATGATGCTACTAGTAAACAGAAGGATAAATTCACAGCTAATGTAGTTGCCAAAGAAGCCCTTATAAGTGCACTATCTGACAGTGTATTCTCTGAGATCAAGAAGGTAGAAAAGGCATACACAATATGGAAGTATTTAGAAGACATGTTTGAAAGAGATGTTCAAGCAAAGAATGCGCGCAGGAAGACATGGAAAAATAAGTACAATAGTCTTGAGATGTTACCTGAAGAGAACATTAGATCCTACAATTAGAGGATAAATGAACCAGTTTCTGGAATCAAAAACAATGGTGGAGAAATATCAGAAGAAGATATAATGGACAAGCTGTTGACTACTTTAACATCAGACTATGAGAACAAGATCAGTATTCTAGAAGAAACCATGTAATTTTCACAAGACTTCAAGAGAGAGACTTTGATTAGTAAAATCTCTACATTTGAGATATCAAGATTGAAGACTGAACCTAAAAGTGAAACAACCTTCAAAGCTTCAGTTCATGGTAAGAAATCTCACATCTCTAGCAATAATGAGAAAGAAGTTGATGAAGAACTAGAAGAAATAATTGCCATGATTGCTAAAAGAGAAAAGAAAGGCAAAGGGAAATATGAAGGACAACTTCCATTCAAATTTTTTTCATGTAATAAGATCGGTCACTTTGCATCCAAGTGTCCTACAAGAGTAAAGAAATTCAGATCTGATTATAAACCTAAATACAGGAAGGAATTCTATCATGCCAAAGAAGGTGTAACTGATGAAGATTCAGGAGAAGATGAAATTGGATTTGTTGCCCTTAAAGACATGGAAAAATTGCTTGAGCATATGGACATTGAAGATGAAAAGGAAACACAGGAGTTAGCCCTAATTTCCAAAGTAGACATCAGAATTGATTGGATCATTGACATCAGATGCTCTCATCACATGACAGGTGATAAAGACAGATTTGTTCATCTAGACTAGTACAGAGGTGGTATAGTTAGATTTGGAGATAACACTCCTAAACCTATCACAGGTAGAGGATCCATCACCCTGGATGGATAGAACAAGACAGATGATGTTCTGTATGTTGATGGATTACATCAAAATTTACTAAGTGTTGGATAGCTACTTGACAAAGGTTATCATCTGGAATTCAAAGAAAAAAAATGCATTATTAGCAACAAAGAAGGAGACATGATTGCATCAGGCTCCAAAAAAAAAGGTAATGTTTTCCAGCTCAATTCAGATGTAAGTTGTTTTGTTGCAAAAGTGGATGACAGTTGGTTATGGTACAAGAGACTCTGTCATATTAATTTTGATAATATAGTAAAGATAAGCAATGCCAAGGTAGTTAGAGACCTTCCATGTATTGCAAGACCAGTTGACACAATGTGCAGGGAATGTGTTATGGGAAAGCATGTAAGGAGCTCTTTCAGAAGCAAGAAGAACTCTGTTGAAAACAAGTTAGACCTAGTGCATACAAATTTATGTGGTCCTACTCAAACCAGATCATATTACAGAGAAAGGTATTTCATTTTGTTTTTTGATGATTTTTCAAGAATGATATGGGTTGCGTTCTTAAAGGAGAAGTCTGAAGCGTTTGAGAAATTCAAAATATTCAAAGCCAAAGTGGAGAATGAATCTAGATTAAAAATAAAGTGTCTGAGATCAGATAGAGGAGGAGTATTCACCTCGGATCAGCTTTATGACTACTGTGAAGAACATGGAATTAAAATATAGTTGAGTGCACCCAGAACCCCACAAAAGAATCAGATAGTAGAAAGAAGGAACATGATCATACCTGATACAGCGCGCACTATGATGATTGAAGGAAAAGTTACACCCACCTATTGGAGAGATGCCATTAATAAAATAGTCTATACTATCAACAAAACTCAACTAAGGCCAGGCATGGATAAGACACCTTATGAAATTTAGTTTGGTAATGTACCTATAGTAAAATACTTCAAAATATTTGGCAGCAAGTGCTACATCAAGAGAGATGATGGTGTTGGTAAGTTTGATGATAGAAGCGATGAAGGTATTTTCCTTGGTTACTCTACTAAAAGAAAAGCATACAGATGTTTTAATTTGAGATTAAAGAAGATAATTGAAAGTACTCATGTTAATATTGATGAGAAGTTCATGGTTCAAGAAAGGTACCACGAGTATGCACCTATGATTGAAGATGAACCCAGGCCTAGCAGTAAAGACACTGTTATTGAAGAAATGTTTGATTGCATTGATGTTTCATGTAATGAACCTGAATCAAGAAAATAAATATCATAGATTACAGATGAGGATGTTACACCAAAAGTTTCAAAGTTCACATCTAGGTATCATTCAAAATATGAAATCATTGGAGATCAGAGTAGCAGTGTTTTGACTAGATCAAAAGCAAAAAGGTTAACAGTGGATGAAGAGGTATATTTACTTTCATAGATTGAACCCTTAAATGTTAAAGATGCTTGCAAGGATTCTGATTGACAGAAAGCAATGGAAGAAGAATTAGATCAAATAATAAAAAATGATACATGGGAATTGGTCCCTAGACCCAGTGACAAAAATATGATTGGAACAAAGTGGGTAGTCAAGAACAAGATGAATGAAGATGGTACAGTGGTTAGAAACAAAGCAAGACTAGTGTGTAAAGGATATGTGCAGAGGGAAGGGATAGATTACACTGACACATTTGCCCCTGTGAGCAGACTGGAAGCCATAAAGTTATTCTTGGCTTATGTAACATTCAAGGATTTTAAAGTATATCAAATGGATGTCAAATCAACTTTTCTGAATGGCGACTTGAAGGAAGAGGTCTACATAGAACATCCTAAAGGATTTAATCTATCATATAAGCCAGACATGGTATGCAGATTGCAGAAAGTATTCTATGGACTTAAACAGGGCCTAAGAGCTTGGTATGAGAGACTAGATGGTTATCTTATCAAGATTGGATTTAAGAAAGGAGCAACAGATTGTAACCTATTCGTAAGAGAGAAACCTGATGGACTACTACTTGTTGCCATATTTGTTGATGAAATTATCTTTGGAGGTAATGACAAGCTTAGTGCAGAATTTGCAAAAGAAATGCAGAATGAATTTGAAATGAGCATGATTGGTCCTATAAAATGCTTTTTGGGATTAAACGTAAAACAAACAGATAAAGGAATATTCATAAATCAGTCCAAATATGTGAGGGAATTATTGAATACTTTCAAGATGGAAGACTGTAAGCCAGTATGTACTCCTATGATAATAGGAAGCAAGCTTTCTAAAGAAGATGATTCTGCAGCAGTTGATAAAACATTATATAAGTCTATGATTGGAAAACTTATATATCTTACTCAATCTAGACCAGACATATCTAAGGCAGTTGGCATTGTTGGAAGATTTGCAGCTGAACCAAAATAGAATCACCTAATGGAAATAAAGAGAATATTCAGATATCTAAAGGGAACTATAGACTATGGTTTATGGTATCCTAAATCAGAGAATGTACAACTTCATGTGTATACAGATGCAGATTAGGCAGGTTGTCTTGATGATAGGAAGAGTACTTTTGGAGAAGCAGTATTTCTTGGAGATAGGTTGGTTTCTTGGGTAAGCAAGAAGCAGAATTGTATCTCTCAGTCGAGAGCAGAAGCTGAATATGTTGCAACAGTATTGAATAGTTCAACAATGGTTTGGATCAAGCAGATAACACCAATACTATCAAATGTTCAAGAACCCTGTGATGCACACAAAGACAAAGAACATTGAGATTAAATACCATTTTATTAGAGCAAAAGTTGCAGATAATGAAGTAAAATTGGACTATGTGAGAACCAAAGAATAGTTGGCAGATATTTTCACAAAGCCTTTATCAAAAGACACTTTTGAGTATCTCAGGGAGAAGTTGGGAGTAATTCCCTCTCCTAAGTTTGATAAGATAAAGTAGCAAGAACATCAGTCATTAAGTGACTGATGAATGGTTGACTACTCTACTTCTGGAGTAGTACCTGTGCTTAATTTTTTATGGCGCCCTTTGCCATTGATGTCAAAGGGGGAGTATACAGTAAGGGGAAGTATATACTTTGGGGGAGTATAAACACAGTCAGAGGAGCTACAATAGTATAGAGAAATATTTTATGAGGATATTGTAAAAATAAAGAAGACACCATGAGCTGAAGATGTTTTTAATATCATATGTTGCCATCAATGTCAAAAGGGGAGATTGTTGGAGATTTACTTCTGGCAGCTAGTTGATTGTATGTTTGTCATTGATGAAAACATATAATATACAACAATGTTCTATATGTACTTATCAAAATGATGTTATCAAGCCTTGAGTGGTTATGTTCATGTTGTAGACATTTTTATTAAGTTGTGTTCATACACGCAGACTCAGATATGAAGTTTCAGTTGTGTTGAGTAATTCTGTTATGTGGCAGTTACAGTTTCTGGAGTTTGTTTGTATAGAGCCGACGTATTTCATTGGTTCTTGAATTGCACCTATCTTTGGGATATACATGTGTATATTCAAGTTTAGTTATGAGTTTGTGATAGTTATCTAAAGGCACCAAACATCTTTCAACAAGATTGCAAAGTTAGAGTTAATTTGGTAAGGCTGACTTAGTGAAGCGTCGCATCTATTTAGTTTATATTGTGCGGTTGTAATTATGCTTGCGTGATTAGTAAAGCTGAAAAAGATGCTATGAAGAGTTGTATAATAGGTCCCTTGATCTTATACTTTGAGGAAGATACTTATAGCAAGTCATTTGTGGAATGTTAAGTGGGAATGATAAGAAATGATACAGGAAAAGTGCAAAGCAGCTAATTAGTTGAGTTTCATTCATCAAGGATCTATGTGAAGAAGAAGTGAAAGATTACAATACACTAGAACTGATCAAGATAGCATGTCTACTCCACAGTTCATCATCAGATATAGTGCATATCTATTCTACAGAAGGTTGTAGCCTTCACCATTAAAGCAGTGAGCTTTTGGACAGCGAGTCCTCACCCTTAACCGGGTTATGTATAAAAGACTCCTAACATGGTCAGTCCCTTAACCAGGTCACTATACTAATTGCATTGTAAAGAACAACTCCTAACATGGTTGCAAGATCTTCTAATAGAGATTATTATAAACAAGTATAGTTCATTATGGGTGTTAATTCCCACCAGGGTTTTTACCATTTGGTTTCCCCGTAACCAAATTATGGTGTTGTCTATTGTGTTATCTGAATGTGCATTTACTTTATTATGTTCTAGAGTTAATAAAGAAAAATAAATAAATTAGTTGATAACTAATTCACCCCCCCCTCTTAGTTATCCTTTGGGACTATTCTAACAGTTATTTGGTAGGAGAAGTTGTGATTTCTTATGTACCTAATGCTGCTGTCAAAGATATTTTAGTCCAGCAAGAGGTTTCAGGAAGAAGATGTAGATGGATAAACAAGATCCAATAATTTAACCTTGATATCTATATTAAAAAGTTGGTTAGGGGTATGGGACTTGTAAAGCTCATGGCTCAAAGCAATTTGGATGCCAATCACATAAATATATTGGAGGAAGACCAAAGGCCTTATATTAGTGATATGGATTGTTTGACTGGTATAAGGACATTGTTGGATATTTGCAAAAAATGGTGTTACCCCTTAACATGGATGAAAGTAGGAAAATAACAGTCAAGTTGTAGGCTGTTAAGTATGAAATAATTCAGGGACAGTTATGGTGGAGAAGCAATGATGGAGTATTTCCCAAGTGTTTTGATTTTGAAAAATCCCAAAGTTTGATGGAATAAATACATAATGGTGCATGTGGAGGCCATTACATGGCTAAGAATACTGCACACAAAATTCTTAGATCTAGTTTTTGGTGGCCAAATATCTTCAAGGATGCCCACGGTTATGTTAAGAGATGTGATGTCAGCCAAAGATTTATAGGAAAGATCAAGTTTGGGGGAAGTTTTCCTTTGAATCCTATTGTAGTTGAAGCACCTTTTTTGAATTGGGGATTGGACTTCGTTGGTGAGATTGCAAAAAAGTCAAGTGGATTCCATTCATGGATTCTAGCAGAAACTCACTACTTTACTAAATGGGTTGAGGCAATCCCCACTAGAAGGGATACTAGTAAGGTTGTGATTGATTTCATGCTACAAAATTTCTTGACCAGATTTAGATGTCCAGAGAGTATTGTGGTGGATAATGCAATGTGTTTCAGGTCAGAAGAGTTTAGTTATTTCTGCCAATAGTATGGGATCCAAATATCTTACTCATCCCCATATCACCAATAAGGGAATGGCCAGGTTGAATCCAGTAATAAAATCTTGATCAAGATACTTAAGAGGATGTTGGAATAGAGAAAGAAATCTTGGGATTCAAAGTTACAATTAGCACTATGGACTGACAGAGTAATAGTCAAGAAGGAAATTGGTTGTGCACCCTTTGACTTGGTGTATGGAATTCATGCTAGGTTGCCTCAAAACAATATATTACAAATGTACAAGTTTGTCTAGGAGTATGATGAAGAAATGGATGATGATATGAGACTCAAGATGGATGAATTGATACAACTACATGAATCAAGGAGGGATGCACATGAAAATAATGTTCAGTTATAGTATACAAATCTGTTTGACAAAAGAACAACGGTCAGGAGCTTTGAAGCTGATGATTTGGTCCTAATGTGGAATGCCAGACTTGAAGATAAAGGTAAACATGGTAAATTTGACCCTATTTGTCTTGGACCATATGTTATTGATAGTAAATGGGGTTCACACTCTTATATTCTCAAGGACTTGGTTGGAAATATTTTGGAATTTCCTGTTCATGGACGATTCTTGAAATTTTACTTCTATTGAAGTCTTAAATCCATGAACGGTAGTTCTAAATAGGTCTTTGTAGTTTTTAGGAGTAGGTTTTCCTTCTGATGTTTTCTTCTCTCTGTTTTAGGTTAGGTTTCCCTTCTATTTTTTGGGTGGTCTTCTTATCCCTGAGATTCTGGATCCTTGCTATGCCTACAAGAGACATACATCCCCAATCTGAGCCACTGTTAGAGCTGTTAATGAAATTAGGGCTTCCATGGAGGATTTTCAAGTGTTACAGAGTGTTTCCTGTCTATTTTTCATGTGAGAAGGTTGCAGAGAGGTATTATGGTCGTACTTTGTTCCATTTAGGTCGCCTTTATGGAGTCAAAATAGTCGCTTGGGTCTAGGTGTCTTCTCTGGTTTGTTTTATGCTTTAAATGGTTAAGGTCATATATCCCACATTGGTCCTATGGTGAAGTAATACAAATTTTTTATATCTCAGCCCGCAATAGGTTAAGTGTTGAAAGGCAAGTGCCTTTTTGGTTGACGGTTTGTGAAGCACTGTGGTTAGTGGTAGCCAGCTAGTGGACAGGTGGATAATTTTGGTGGGCCCATGTCAAAGAGTGCCCAGGTGACATGGTCGAGGAGATGACAAGTGGAAAAAAGGTGCAATGGCACAGTTTGAGTCATTGCAGGTCTCGTTGGATTGCGTAGTAGCGCGGTGTGACATGTGGTAGGTTTGATGAGTGGTAGGCCAAGTTGGATGGACACATGGTGGGGGTTCCAACAAGTAAGGTGATGCCACGTGGCACAATTGGCAGGATGATTATATGGGACCAAATGATGGATTGAATCAGATGATGATGCATGGTGGTAAATGGAAAAGGATTGATAAAGGCAAATCAAGATCCAATGGTGATTCGCTACCGCATGAAGGAAAGATGCAGGGAAGTTAAGAATCACGCAGTAGCGAAGTATATGATGCATGTCCAGAGTAGTGAAAAGGTGAGAGTATGGGGCCTATGCAGGAAAAGGTAGACAAGTGGTTTTGAGACCCAGTGAGATGTTACCATGTGGTTTTTAATAGAGTTTGACCAGGTAGTGATAAATTTTCTTTTACATAGTGCCTACGTTACTAAAGGTACATTGACGACTCAATTTTAAAATTGGAAAAAGATAGTGATTCTGACCGTTAATGTGTTTGGCACTAGAGAAGTAGCCATTGTATAAAATATTATAAAATTTTAAATCTCTCTATGCATTTTTGTATGGTGGTGTGTTCTCAGACTTGCAAGGGAGTGGCTTGAGGTCTTCTTGGGTCGTGATCAGTCTTCAATGCAACATGATTTTTTATGGATCTCTGATCTCATTTTCTATTTTAGGATGTCTCTGTCCATGCTATGTTGGTCTGCATTAATGAGATAGATCATTTCTCTACAAGTTGGCAAGTGGTTTGTCAGGACAAATATTTTTAGTGATCTTTTGGAGAAAGATCAAATTACAAGATATGATTTGCATTGAATTCTCAGAAGGATAGTTGTTGGAACCCTATCCTAGGGTTTCATCCTTCTACTTAAGGCTTTCCTTTCTTGGTTTTTAAGGTTCCAGAATTTTTGACCCTAAGTGTTGGTTCTAGAATTTTTGACCCTTAGTGGTGGTTCCAAAATTGTTGGTCCTGGGGACATATCTAATTTGTTTAGACTATTTTCAAGAAAAGATATAAACTTCATTGATCTTTTGTACTTTATCGAATGGTTTTATCTTCAATCAGATAGTTGCAAACCTTGATTCATCATACTTAATCCAAGTTTTCTGAGTTTTGAGTCTCTCCTTGGTGTCTCCTTATGATTTTTGGATCTCATGTTTCATTGCATTGAGTATGTTAATGTATATGTTGTTTTCCATAAGTTTTGATCTAGGATCAAATTAAATGTGCTTTGGAAATGATATAAACTCATTTGGTTTGTCTACATAAGGATGCTATAAGAAGCGTACGACCTGAGTTTCTTGTATTTATGGCTATGAATCTTTGCCAATAGGTGGGTTTCTATTTTCTTCTCTACATTAAGGGATTGCCCAATGGATAAGGCACTGATCATGAACTAGTAAATCTTTTTGTTGGTACAAGTTTGATTTGGTCTGGTTATATTCTGCAAATTTATATCAAAACCATTACTAAGTTCTTTCATATCATGTGGTTGTTAGTTGTATGTCCTAATTAGTAATAGAGAGTCAATGAGGACCTGGTTAGTATTTAGCACTTTCTTTCCAATTTGTCTTGTAGAACTTCCATACTTGGAGCTAACCACCTCTAACATTAGTCCCAAGGCATATTGGTAGCTTTACGTAGCATAAAAGTTTTCAAACACCAAAACCTTCTTCACAATCTTATAAGCAATGTCAATTGCTCCACATGCTATGATGTTCATTTTTCTAGCTTGAAATATCTTGTACCCAATCACACATGCACCAAAATTTATTTCAGGGTCGGTGATTGTTTTAACTTACAATCCTCTTCCATCCCATTCCACCTTAGTTTTTTGATCTCAATGCGTGGAGGTTGTTTTAGGGCTTTAGCCTTCTTTGTTATTGGATAACCAGTTACAATGTGAATCACATCCTTTGTGATCAGTTTTGGTTCATCCAACCACATTTTTCTATCATGTACCCGACTAAGTACAATGTGTATCCATTCATTCTTGAACTCTCTCAGGAACAGTAGGGCATTGGTTAACCCATTCACCTCAATGTGCTTGTGTTCATCTTTCAGGTTTCCATCCTTGCATAGCTTCTGGTAAGCTTCTTCAATCTCAAGATCTCTGATCTCTACAACCTTGCAGTGGATGTATGCATAGATATCTTCAACCAAAAAAACCCTAGGAGGGATACTTGAAAATGCTCCATTGTCATTGGGTTGAGCAACAACCTTAGGGAAAAACTTATAGTGAGGCTCCTCACAGGTTCTGTTCTTAATCAGGTTGATCTTCTTGTCCTTTGTGTTCTTGATCTTTGAGACTCATGAGGTAGTTGCCATTGTTTATGAAATATTTAGGGCTTCTTATAAATAAAATTTTAGCTCAGTGAGTCTAGATACTCCATTGGATGAGGTATCACCTACTGTGGTGCTTGGTCAAGCATCATCTTTTCTTGAAGCTTTCCTCCACATTTGATTTCTCATTCTCCTAATATCTTCAATAGTGTTCCCATTAGAAAAATTACTTGACTTTGTCACTCGGTCTCTACATTCCTTGCTTAGGTGATTGATGTTATGATAGTGTAAGCATGCCATTATGGAGTTAGTCTAGTTCTTCGATCTTTGTATCCATTTCCTCATGCAATTTATAGCTATGTGTCCATATCTACCACATGTTGTGCAATCTACCCAAGTGTTGTAATCCCAAACATATGAGTTACCGACTCTTCTTAGTTTATAAGAATTTTTTTGGAAATTTGACACTATAGAGATTATATGACTAATTTTGTGTTGTCATTATGGAAACAAAGTCATATAGGAGTTTTGACAGTCAGTTCATAAACCTTGAAGACCAAAAATTGACTAAGTATAGAAGACAATGCAATTAGAGATATGTTCGCTGATCAGAGCACCAGCGCATGTGTGTATGATCAATTCATGGTCCGCATCTTTGGATATAAGCTTATGGATACAGTATTATGCTAAGTCAATACACACAGGCTTAGATATATCAGTATGGTGAAGCTACAGTAAGTCCAAGTGCCCTAGGAGCTCGGTAGAACAGAGCATGGAGCCGACTCCAGTTTTTGATTAGCGCATATTAATTTGTTTTCCATTGGCTATGAGCCTATTTTAATATGTTTGTAATTATTTTATTAGCACTCATGTAAACAAGCTTAAGCCAATTCATTTGGAAGCATTGTGTATGTTGATTTTGGGCTGACTAAGTCCTAGTTTTTGATCGCGTCTATTGAATATGTATATATACTTAACATATATTTTGTATTAGAAGTTGAATGGTTGAAAGAGAATGATTATAAGTAAGATAGAAGAGAAAGAAGAATAATTAATATGGGATAAAGCTCTACCAGTGATTAGAGTTTCAATGCACAAAAGGAACTGATCAGAAAAGCAATGTCATAACAACAATTCAACTTTTAGATATTGTGAATATCTGTTATCAAGAGGTTGTAGCCTTCTTCTTATTGAATAGTGAGCTCTGGAAGTGTTCCATCCACCTTTAGCATGGTTTGTAAAAGACTCGTAACAGGGTCATTATACTCAACATTGTAATGACTGCTCTGAACAGGCCAAAGGAACTCTAACAAGTTCATAAAACTAGTACAATATTTGTGGGTACTAATTCCCACCAGGGATTTCCTCTAATCAAGGTTTCCCCATAAACATATCTTGTGTTATGTGTTAATGTGTTATGCTTAATCTGTTATCTATTTTGGTTTAAGTTTCAAGTTGCTGAAATATACTAAATTGCCAAACACTGATTCACCCCCCCTCTCAGTGTTTCTAACAATTGGTATCAGAGCTTTGGTCCTCTGAGAGAATTTTAACCACTTGAGGAGATCATGGACTCAGGAGAAGTGAAACATCTGAAAAATAATCTTGAAGCAGCTCTTGAAGATCTTGATAGATCTGAAAAAGAAAATTAAGAACTGGAATTAAAAGTTGATGGCTCGCAAATGCTCATAAAAAAATTAAGAAAAGATTTGAAAGATTGCTCTACGAATGATTTGGGAAAAAAGGTCAAAAAGTTGAATGAAGAATACATGTCTCTAAAGGATAAGATTGAATATTTGAATGAATAGCTCAAAAATAGCCTAACAGCTATTGAAGAAAAGAATAAAGAAAGTAAACAATTAGATGAAGAACTTATGCAAGCAAATATGAAGATCTTGGAGTTGGAGAACATCAAGAAAAAGATAGAATCTGAGTTGACAGAAGTCAAGAATCATATTGAGAAATTACACACAAGTTCTGATCTATTACAATCACAGCTTTATGCACAGAAGTTAAGAGGTGATACCACTGGTTTTGGATACAATGAAGCACAAATTCAAATCAATACAATGCAAGAAAGAAAGAAAGCACAAGAAGAAACTACATAAGCAAAGGCAACTAAGAATCTTGTAGATGCTAAAGAAGAACCACCTAAAGATGAACATAAACCAGTTATCCATACTTGTTATGCATATAAAAAACAAGGACATATGGCAAGGGATTGTAAAGAGGTAAGACCTTTCAATGGTTATTGTTATTCATGCAAAAAATTTGGTCATAGAGCCATACACGGTAGATCAAATCTAAGAAATCAGACACAACAAAATCAAAGAAGTCAGACTCAGTAAAATCAGAGAAATCAATCACAAAAAAATTATCAGAACATTATATGTCAAATATGAAACTACAAGGGACACATAGCTAAATAGTGCAACATGGTTAATCATGTCAACAAGCCTCCAGTAATCTGTCATTCTTGTAAAAAAGCTAGACACATCTCAAGGTTTTACAGATCTAGAACGCAAAGACAAGAAATACCTAATAAGTCTCAAGGATATCTATTTGAAGAATCTGGAGAAGTCAAGTTTGTGAAAACTACAGAAGATTAAGGCAAAATATGGGTTGAAGTAAAGAAAGATGATGGTGTTGACAAAGTGGCTGATGCATCCATAGTGGACACACCTTCTACTTCTGAATAGATGACCTTCATGGTCATAGGGGGAGCTAATCTTTCTCTAAACCGCTGCATGGATAGTATAATCACCTCTGAGTATACACCTATGAATTCATGTATCTAGTCATGAATTGAGGAAGTATGCATGAACACATAGCTTGTACTTCAATAGGAATGAAGATTGAAATTCACAGTTGAATCTGTGTTACGACAGAAAGCATTAATTGTAGTAATTTGATTATAAGTCACAAAAAGGTCTCATATCTTCACTTATACATTCAAGATCAAGAATTAATTGTAGTAATTTGATTATAAGTCACAGAAAGGTCTCATATCTTCACTTCTACATTCAAGATCAAGCATTTGGAGAGCACAGGAGAATTAAGCATCTAAGTGTTGAATGATAACCATTGGTTGGTTAGCAAAGTGAATTGAAGTTGAAACAGAACCCTAGCGCGGACGTGTCATTTCAAAATTTTAGTGAACCCTACTTAAGCAATCAACAAGTAAGTATGGAAACTCCTGTAGTCTTTGACATCACTGAAAGGAAGAGATTTGTGTTTAAAAATCATCCTTTCAAGTCGGTATTAGATGATGTAGAAGGGGCATTTTCCAAGACTTCGTTAGGAGTCGTGCATGTCAAAGATATTCACACTTACACCTATAGTAAGGAGTCTGTAGGTGAAGACAACATAACATCACTCATGGCATCTACGAAAAACCCTGATTACTCATTCAAAGATGAGTTCTCTCATCTCATAGGGAACCCTATTATTGAGTATATGAATGCACATGAGTTCTATGAATCAGAATGGATTAAGATTTTACTCAGCATGATTCATGATGACTTATTCTGGATTGGTGAAGTCCTAGTTTGTATTACAACTGATCTCATTCATGAAATGACCAGACTCTCTAAAGTTGGTCCTGTTCTTCCCACCGAAAAAATATGTAAACAAGCAGGTTGAGAAAGCTTGCTTGTCTAGGAGTGATAGGCACAGAATGATAGTTGATCTTATTGCGGAGAAAGATATCAAACTCATCACTATGATCCTTGGATACAAGTTTTAGCATGCAAGCAGAGTTAACAATGTATCTATCGCTACAAGTACATTAAAAGACAACACTCAATTCAATCTATGTGAGATCTTGCACGCATAGTTATTGGAGAACATTAGGGCTATAAAACATAACAAAATCAAAATATTCAGATTTGGGTCTCTAATCATATACATGTACTTCCACATTGTTGGTAAGGTTTCTAGCCTCTACCTAGACAGGAGAAAACCTAACCTACCTCAAATTTTGTTGAAAGAAACATCTGAAAGCAGTATAAGGGATTCTATGGATATGGAAATAAAGACATTCAGAATTAAGATGCAGAAAAGGTTCAGGATACTTGAGAACATAGTCGAAAAATACAAGGACACAATATGTTTCATGGTGGAAACAGGTTGTACAGGCATGGAAGTTGTTGAGCCAAGAACCAAATGGATTCTCCCACTTGGTTATGAAGTAGAAGAACATATTTTGGAAGGATATGCACAAGTCCTTCTATCTATGTCTAAAGATCCAAATGAGCCTAGATGGGGCACATATAGAGAAAAAAAAAATGAAGTTGATTCTATCCTATACATTGCAGAAAATAAGAGGAAAGCATCAAGGATTACCTCTAACATTCTAAAAGTTCATGGTGTCACCCAAGAAGACCTAGACAAAGCTAGGGAAGTTAAAATTGCAAGAGAACTTAAGAAAGCAACTGCAGAAGTCAAAATAGAAAAATCTGATGATATCCACAAGAAGAAAAACAAGAAGTCTGATGAGAGCATATCTGTGCCCTCTACTACTATTGACCTGGAATCCTCTCCACCTTCTGTGCCAAGAAAGATGACTAGAAGAAGGAAGAAAGTCTGCACAAGCCACCCATCCTCAAGGACAACTCGAAGCAAAGTAAAGAATACTCAAGCCCCTCCTGAGGTAAGATTCAAACCTAGTTTTGAAATCTTGGGAAGCAGAATCATTAATGAAGGATGACTAGATTCAATTACAAATACATCTATGATAAATATCAAGAGATTGATAAATCATAGATTCTTTTTATGATTATCTCACATATGATCAAGTTCAAAAGGCCAGTTTTGGAACTTAAGACAGTCATTCTAGACATACTATGGAACATACTTGACTTATTAAAAAGAAAAGCCATAGAAGAAGATATGAGGATTAGAGAAGAAAAACTAGAAAATATTCTACCTATTTTCTCACCTGATGAGAAGGCAATACTGTTAGACCTAGTAAAACCTCATTTAAGAACCAAGACAAGAACTCTTCACATTATGAATAAAGAGTATGAGTTGGTTGGAAAAGAGATTGAAAAAGAATTTGAACAAGTGTTTTTGGACAAACATATGTATCCATCAATGACGCCTACAACTAAAGTGACTCTAGCTCCTTCCAATCAAGAAAAATAATCAAATATTCTAAATGTACCTATGACAGGTCCACAGGATTCTGCGCCCAAAGTCTTGTCACTTTTTGATACAGTCAAAGATTCACATGAAACCATTGTGATAAATGATGTTGAGATAACCATATCAGCCTCAGATAATGACTTGAATAAGTTTAAGGAAGCCTTTGTGAGTACCAAAGAAGCTGAGACATTATGTATTGATAAATCTTCTCTACAACAAGAACAAGTTCCAATAGGAGAAAAAATAGGTCAAGATAAAGACAGAAAGGATGAACCTAATGAACTACCCTCTATCAAGATGCCAGTGAAAATTGAATGTATGGATGTAAGTCAAAATTCTATATTCACTCCTTCTATCAAACCATCCATATCATTGTTGACAAGTTTGACCCTTGATATAGTAAGTCTTGATTCATGG
>MU226171.1:835982-922196 GCA_018584345.1 Thuja plicata
GTAAAACCTCATTTAAGAACCAAGACAAGAACTCTTCACATTATGAATAAAGAGTATGAGTTGGTTGGAAAAGAGATTGAAAAAGAATTTGAACAAGTGTTTTTGGACAAACATATGTATCCATCAATGACGCCTACAACTAAAGTGACTCTAGCTCCTTCCAATCAAGAAAAATAATCAAATATTCTAAATGTACCTATGACAGGTCCACAGGATTCTGCGCCCAAAGTCTTGTCACTTTTTGATACAGTCAAAGATTCACATGAAACCATTGTGATAAATGATGTTGAGATAACCATATCAGCCTCAGATAATGACTTGAATAAGTTTAAGGAAGCCTTTGTGAGTACCAAAGAAGCTGAGACATTATGTATTGATAAATCTTCTCTACAACAAGAACAAGTTCCAATAGGAGAAAAAATAGGTCAAGATAAAGACAGAAAGGATGAACCTAATGAACTACCCTCTATCAAGATGCCAGTGAAAATTGAATGTATGGATGTAAGTCAAAATTCTATATTCACTCCTTCTATCAAACCATCCATATCATTGTTGACAAGTTTGACCCTTGATATAGTAAGTCTTGATTCATGGGGAGAAGAAGATCTGATCAAAATAAGTGTATTGGCCATGGAGAAAGCAAAAGAGAAACAAGTAATGAGAAATCCTCTCTTTATTGAGTTAGTGAACATTTTAAACAACCTAGTGCCAATAGAGAATAAATTGGCAAATATTCAATCAGTTGATGACGTCGGTAGCATCTTGACAAGCTTCAAAGAAAACTTCACAAGTCTAGTAGACTCAACTACTAAAATTGCAGAAGACAAGTACAAGAAGGAAAGGTTGGATGAACTAATAAATAAATTCTCATTATATCTTAACTCATTGAAGATTGGTCAAGACAGAAATGTGATAGCTAATTGTATGGACAGAGGAAAGCTCACTTCAGAACATAGAAAGAAGATTGAGGAAGCTGACATCTTGATTGAAACCATAAGAAAATAAGTTGAAGTCTCTTCTCAAGACATCAATATCTGTAACAACATCTATCAAGGATAGATAGATAAAATTTAGAAAGCCAAGATAGAGATCAGCAAGATAAGGACCAGACAAACACAACTGAGAAATGCACTTACGCCCTCATTAGGTGTACTAAATGAGAACATCAAGGATATTGATGCAACAAAATTAGTTGAAGTCTCTTCTCAAGACATAAATATTTGTAAAAACATCTATCAAGGATAGATAGATAAAATTGAGAAAGCCAAGATAGAGATCAGCAAGATAAGGACCAGACAAACACAACTGAGAAATGCACTTGCGCCCTCCTTAGTTGTACTAAACGAGAACATCAAGCATATTGATGCAACTATTGTCACATATGATCAAGGCCTCTGCATGGATCTGGTAAAGATGGAGAAGCTCACATATGCATTATGCACCCATCTTCAAACTGTTGATGCACTCAAGGCATTTTCGCAACAAGAAATCAAGAATCTGCAGATTGTATATCCAGATGTGTACTCTGAGCAAGTACTTAGAGGCTTTAAATTTTTGACACCTTTGTCATTAATGTCAAAGGGAGAGTATAGTATATAAAGGAGATCAGTGTATATAAAGGAGATTGGTTTATATAGATGAAAACTATGATGTATAGTTTGAAAAGATATAGCAGTTTTGTGTTAAGTCAAAGTTTAGTAACTTAGCCACATTCCTTTGTTATCATTAATGAAAAAGGGGGAGATTGTTGGAAAGTTGACACTATAGAGATTATATCACTAATTTTGTGTTTTCATTATGGCAACAAAGTCATATAGCAGTTTTGAAATTTAGTTCATAAACCTTGAAGACCAAAAATTGACTAAGTATAGAAGACAGTGCAGTTAGAGATATATTCACTGATCAGAGCACCAACACATGTGCATATGATCGATCCATGGTCTATGTCTTTAGATATAAGCTTATGGATATAGTATTATGCTAATTCTACACACACAGGTTCAGATATACCAGTATGGTGAAGCTACAACAAGTCCAAGTGCCCTAGCAGCTCGGCAGAACAGAGCATGGAGCCGACTCCAGTTTTTGATTAGCGCATATTAATTTTTTTTCCATTGGCTATGCACCTATTGTAATATGTTTGTAATTATATTATTAGAACTCATGTAAACACACTTAATCCAATTCATTTGGAAGCATTGTGTATGTTGATTTTGGGCTGACTAAGTCCTAGTTTTCGGTCGCGTCTATTGAATATGCATATATACTTAACATATATTTTGTATTAGAATTTGAATGGTTAAAAGAGAATTATTGTAAGAAAGATAGTAGAGAAAGAAGAATAATGAATATGAGATAAATCTCTACCATTGATTAGAGTTTAAGTGCACAAAAGGAACTGATCAGATAAGCAATGTCATAACAACAGTTCAACTTTCAGATATTGTGAGTATCTGTTATCAAGAGGTTGTAGCCTTCTTCTTATTGAGAAATGAGCTTTGGAAGTGTGCCATCCACCTTTAATAGGGTTTGTAAAAGACTCCTAATAGGGTCATTGTACTCAACATTGTAATGACTTCTCTTAACTAGGAAAAGGAACTCGAACAAGTTCATAAAACTAATACACTATTTGTGCCTACTAATTCTCACCGGGGTTTTCCTCTGATCAAGGTTTCCACGTAAACATATCTTGTGTTATGTGTTAATGTGTTATGCTTAATCTGTTATCTATTTTGGTTTAAGTTTCAAGTTTCTAAAATATACTAAATTCCCAAACATTGATTCACCCCCCCTCTCAATATTTCTAACACATTTTCTTGCTCTTTATGTTTCCATACTTGCCTTTTCTTTTTCCTGCATTCATGAGATGTGTGGCCATGCGTTTTGCAAGTAGAAAAATATTTTTCCATGTAGGGTTCCTTCTTTGGTTTGTTCACCTTAGATCTGCATTCATGTGCTTTGTGTCCTTTCTTTTTATAGTTATAACAATTACCTATGAATGTAAAAGTAGATTTAGGAATACCTTTAGCTTTGCTCCTGCAAACATTTGATGTATGGCCTGGTTTTCCACAGTGATTCTCCTTTCTTGGTATACCCTAAATTGGTATTGTTGTTGAGTCTTCTCTGTCCATTCAAAAAATCATCCATTCTCTTTGGACTATCTTCAACTTTCTTGATCATATCATTATGTCATTGCTGAATCCTTGCTTCATGCTTTTATTTCTTATTTGCTTCTCTTAGTTCACCAATAGCTTCCAATTTTCCATTAAGTTCTATGTTCACTCGGTTGGCCTCATGACTCAAAAGAACTATTTGATTGGTCATTTCAATGTGATGTTCAGTAAGTCTCTGTATCTCGAATTCTTTATCTTGTAACTTCTCAGTAATCTTCCTCCTTCCATCAATATCTAATGTTCTTTCTTGTTCAGCTTGTCTTTCATTATTCATAACATCAATCATTCTTACCATCTGTGTCTCTTGACCGATCTGTAGTACCTTCACTTGTTCAGTCAGATGTTGATTAATTTCATTTAGATTTGTAATGCTTCCTTCAGATGTGTCAGATGCATTACCAGATCTAGACCCTAATGAATCAAATAACTCAGGTATCTCTTCTTCATGATAGTTATTTTCATTGTAGTGAGATGCCATGAATTTTCTCTCATCTAATAAGTCTCTCATTGTGATTCTTTCTTCTATGTATTTCTCAAAGAAAATATGTATCTGCAACTTCTAATTCTCAATATTTTTGTGAAGCTTATACCTTTCCATTGTATGATATTTTCTCTCAAGTGATTAAGCATTTCCAAATAAGAGTCCTAGCTCTGATACCAATTGTTGGAATAATGGAAGGGTGTGTATTGAGAGGGGAGGGATGAATCAGTACCCTTAAAACTTTTTATCAAATAACCTTAGTAATATTTTCTTGCATTACCGACCATTGTTTCTTTACTACCTCATGCATGTAATATCATAACATAAATGTAAATGCATGTAAACAATCATAGAAACATTCATGAAACTTAGTTATACATGACACAGGAATTGATAATGCAGAAAAACCTAGTTACAAGGTAAAAAATGCAGTGCGAATGAAACCCACAAAGCTTCACTATCTATAGAATGGAAGGTTTCGGTTAAGGCTACAAGTTATGATCACTTCTGATGATCTTACCCTGTTAGGAGTAACATGTTAGAATTTTTAGGTCTACTCTGTTAAGAGATTTGAACAATGTATGTGTGCACTCGATTAAGAGATTTGCAATAAGACTGTTAAGTCCACCTTCTTGAAGGATATCTTCTATTTGCTACAATTTTTAGAGAGTAGACAAAAATACTTATGACCTGATAGCTTGTAATCTTGAATTGTTGATTACAAATCCATTAAGATTAAAATATATGTATCACCTAGAGTGATGGATAATACCTCTCTTCTGCTCGGTAGCCTTGTATCTAGTTCTTCAAAACTGAATTCTTCCTTTTGTGTCCTTTTGTATGAAACTGTCTGTCTGATCAATATAGGTCTTCTTTGACTACAATCATCATGTTCTTGATTGATTATACATCTATATATACAAAGGTTTTGACCTAATTTGGTTTCACACTTTACAAGAAAAACTCTATGATCAAAAGTATACAACTTGACCTTAATCTCCTAGTTTTCATGAATATAATTAGTTAAGCTAATTTAATCTACATATTATGGTGTTTTTGATCCACAAAAATAGTTTTCCAGCTAAGCATAAATCTATTTTAAAGACTAAAGTGCTTTAGGTGACGTGTAGTTTGAGATCCACTTTTCTCAGGAATAAAACTCTCTCGGTAGACTGGTGCTCGGGTTACTCTGTAGCCTGTGCTCTTAGGTTACTCTGTGAACTATCTATTGGTGATAGTGCTATCGGCGTTCATTGATTTTGGTGATCACTAATTTGAAAGTTAAATTTGTATTTTTGAACAGATCATTCACTGTTTTAGTTTAACCATTGATTCAGAAAATCTCTTAACCGAGTGGGATGTAACAATCCTTATTGTATTGAGATAGTTAAGAGTATCAAAAGATTTTCATGTTGACAACATAGTGAGTGCTAGGTCAAATGATAAACTATTGGTTTTAAATCCTCTAACAAGATCGTACTTAACAATGTGTTTGTAACCTTTGACAAGGTTGGCTCTTCACCGAGCTCACTTCAGAAGAGTGAAATTTTTGGGTTACCAATCTCATGTGTTTTTTCCCTTAGTAGGGTTTCCATGTTAAAAATCCATGTGTCAAATGTGTATTTATTTCATTGCATTGATATTTTACTTTACACATTACTAAAACTGGATTGTTTGGTAAACACTAAGTTTATTGTCTGTTATTCGACAAAGTCTAAGAAAAGTAAACAATATATTCACCGAGAAGTTTATATTTTTTTAAGAATATTTAAAGGAATACATCTTGTAGGACTAAAAGAAGACTGAAGGTATTATATTTAAGATATAATTTTTGGTTGGATCTTTTGGATTAATTTTTGAGGCCATTGATTCCCTCCCCCCTCTCAGTTATTCTAACAATTGGTATTAGAGCCTTGGTGCTTGAAAGAAAAGTTTAAAGGTACTTAAGCTAAAGATCACAAGATGAGTAAAAGGGATGTGCCTAAGTTGAACAAGGAAAACTTTTCATCATGCAAAATCAGGATAAGACTTCATATATCAGGTATTGGAAATGATGTCACACAATACTTGGATACTGAATATGTTGCACCTACTGGATCTCTAACTATTGATCAATTGGGAGAGAAACATAAACACAATTCTATGATGATAGAACTTTCTTCTTCACCATCTATGCTGAATTTGAAGAAGTGAAAACATGCACCTCTACAAAACAAATGTGGGACAAACTCAAGATAGTACATGGAGGAGACACCAATGTGTTGAGAGCTAAAGTTGAAAGCCTAAGAGGAAAGTTTGATGACCTGAGAATGAAAGAAGGAGAGAACATCACTTAGTAGAGTAGAAAAATCAAAAAATTTGTTATTGCTATCCATGGAGTAGGAGGAGTACTTGAGGAAGAAACAATGGTAACTAAAATTCTAAGAACCAACTGTCTGTTTATGCTATTAGAGTATCTACAAATCAACAAATGAGACCAGTAAAAAATAACAATGTTACTCTTGATAGTTTGATTGGTAGAATAATTTCATCTGAGATGAACAACTATAACAACAGTGTCTTACCAACTATTCAGTCTACATTTAAATCTTCTCTGAAAATAAGCAAATCTAGTAACAAACACACTATGAGAAATGATAGTGAAAGTGATAGTGATGAACAAGAATTTGATGAACTTGAAGCACTAATGGCTAGAAGACTACATAGAGGTAAAGGAAGATACAAAGGTAAATTACCATTGGTCTATTTTAATTGCAAATAAATTGGACATTCTACTGCTAGATGCCCTAAAAAGAGAAATGATCAAATAAAAAATGATAGATCCTATGAAAAGAAGTTTGATAGAAGTGATGATTGAGACTACAGAAGCAACTGACACTCTGATAGAAGAGATAAATGAGATTACAAGGGCAAAGGCAAGAAGGCTTGTTACCTGGTTGAGAACAAAAATGAAAACATTGACACCGATTCTGATGAAGATGTTGATGTAGTATTTGCTGCTATGAAGGATGATTCATACGAAGAAGAAAGGTATGTTGAAATTGCACTCATATCTAAAGTTAGCAAAAATGATGTCTGGATTATTGATAGTGTTTTTACTCATCACATGACTGGAGATAAATAAAATTTTGGAACTTTTGAATATTATAATGGTGGATTAGTTAGGATGGGTAATGACTCACCTTGCCCAGTTGAAGGAAAAGGAACCATCATGTTGAATAATCTGATTAGATGTGAAAATGCATATTGGGTGAAAGGACTTAACTATAATCTATTGAGTGTTTCACAGTTGAAAAAAATAGGACACCAAGTTGGATTTGAGAACAAAATGAAAAGATCTATACTGGAATAGGAAATTTGATCGATACTGGTGAACAAAAAAAAGGTAATATATTTTATCTTGATAATATTGAGACCACTTGTTTATTCTTGAATAGATCATTCACTATTTCAGTTTAACCATTGATTCAAAAAATCTCTTAACCGAGTGGGATTTAACAGTCCTTATTGTATTGAGATACTCAAGAGTATCAAAAGGTTTTCATGTTGACAACATAGTGATTGTTAGGTCAAATGATAAACTATTAGTTTTAAATCCTCTAACAAGGTCACACTTAACAGTGTGTTTGTAACCTTTAATAGAGTTGGCTCTTCACCGAGCTCACATCAGAACACTGAAATTTTTGGGTTATCGGTCCCAGGTGGTTTTTTCCTTAGTAGGGTTTTGACGTTAAAAATCCATGTGTCAAATGTGTATTTATTTAATTACATTGATAGTTTACTTTACACATTACTAAAACTGGATTGGTCGGTAAACATTAAGTTTGTTTGCTGCTATTCGGTAAATTTTAGGAAAAGATAAATAATATATTCCCTGAGTAGTTTATACTTGTTAAGAATATTTAAAGGCATACATCTTGTAGGACTAAAAGAAAATTGAAGGTATTATATTTGAAATATAAGTTTTGGTTGGATCTTTTGGATTAATTTTTGAGGCCACTGATTCACCCCCCTCTTAGTTATTCTAACAAGAACTTGTGTATTTAGGTTTTATGATTTCAGAAAATGGTTTGAAAATAGATCCTGAGAAATTTGAAGCTTTACTTAGTTGGCCTACACGTGAGAATGTCAGTGAGATAAGATTATTTCATGGATTAGGAATTTTTTACCAAAATTTTATCAGAAATTCCAGTCCATTTTCTAATGCTATGTCTGAGACAATGAGAGGAGATAAAAGAGAATTCAAATGGACACATGGAGCGGATAAGAGTTTTGAGACTTTGAAACAAAAGGTTGTTGAATTTCCTATATTAGCCTTACCTAATTTCAATAAAGTATTTCAAGTTGAATGTGATGCAAGTGGAAGTGCAATAGGAGTTGTGTTGACTTAAGAAGGTAAACTTGTTGCTTTCTTTAGTGAAAAGTTGAATGATGCTAAAAGGAAATATTATGTCCATGATCAATAATTCTATGCTATTGTTCAATCTTTGAAGAAATGGAGACATTATTTGATGTCGAGTGAATTTGTGTTATATATAGATCATAAGGCTTTACAGTATTTGGGTAGTCAGAATAAGTTGAATCAGAGACTTAAGAAATGGGTAGAGTATTTGCAAAGTTTAACGTTTTTGATAAAGCATAAGAGTGGAGTTTCTAACCAAGTTGTTGATGCATTGAGTAGAAGAAGATCTTTGTTGACCTAAATGAGAATTGAGGTTCTTGGTTTTGATGATATGAAGCATTTGTATGAAAATGACCCCAATTTTTTTGAGCCATGGAGAAAGTGCAGAGCACCTATTCCAAATTAACCGAGTAAGTATGAAGACTATTTCTTTCAAGAAGATATTTTTTTCAATGGTATTTAGTTATGTATACCAAGAGGATCAATGAGAACTAATTTGATCAAGGAAAAACATAGTAGTGGTTTGGCTGGACATTTTGGAGTTGATAAGACATTGAGTTTACTAAAGGAAAGGAATTTTTGGCCTCATTTGTATAAGGAAGTTCATAAATTTGTGAAAAGTTGTGGAGTTTGTCAGGTTGCAAAATGATTCAGTCAGAATACTGGATTATATAAACTGATTCTTGTTCCTGAGAAACCTTGGAGTGATATCAGCATGGATTTTGTTCTTGGCTTACCAAGTATAGTAAGAGGTAATGATTCCATTTTTTTTTTGTGGACAGATTTTCCAAGATGACACATTTCATACCATGTAGAAAAACATCAGATGTAGTGCATATTGAAGATATTTTCTTTAAAGAGATTATCAAATTGCATAGATTACCGAGGAGTATCATCTCTGACTGGGACAGTAAGTTTTTTAGCTATTTTTGGAAAACACTTTGGAAGAAGTTGGACACTGAGTTGAAGTATAGTTCTACATTTGATCCATAGAGTAATGGAAAAATAGAGGGTTTAAACCGAATCTTGGGTAATTTATTAAGATGATTAGTTGGAGACATACCAAGTAATTGGGATTTAATGTTAGAACAAGTAGATTTTTCATATAATAGTTCAATAAATAGAAGTACTAGAAAAATACCTTTTGAGATTGTTCATGGAACACAACCGAGAGGTTTATCAAACTTGAGAGATATTGCTGGAGAAGAAAAGAGGAGTGATGAAGGTGAAAAAATTATTGAATTTATGAAGAAATTGCATGAGGAAGTGAAACATAAGTTGGAGTAGAGTAATCAGAAATACAAGGATAGTGCAGATAGATCAAGAAGTCATAAGAATTGTGAATTTGGTGATGGAGTTATGGTTCATTTGAATAAAGGAAGATTTCCCATTAGAACATATGGTAAATTCAAGATGAAGAAACTTTGTCCTTGCCAGATATTGAGAAGGTTTGATAGTGAAAATGCTTATGAAGTGGAATTACCTGATGACATGGATATATCACCTATATTTAATATTTCAGACTTGTATTAGTGTCATGAATTAGTTGAATAAGTGACATTACCAATTGATTATCCTAAGAAACAAATAGAGAAAGTTGAGAAGATTTTGAAACAAAGAGTTGGCAGAAGTACAAGAGGAAAAGATTACATAGAATATCTGGTCAAGTGGAAGAACAGACTGATTGAGGACTCATCTTGGATTTCTCAATCTAATTAGGATTCAATTTAGGTTGTACCTGACTCATGATTTAGGGAATCATTTCTTTTAACCCAAGGTGTCTGATGCAGGAGAATCTTGGGTTCTTGGAAATCCTGTATCAACCAAAAATATGTTTGTTTTGGTTCAGGAGCTTGTTGGAGATTGCTTGGTAAAATGCTCGGTAATCACTCTTGTTTGGTTGGTTGAAGGTTTGTTGGTTCACCACTTGTGCTCAGTTACTTATCTTGGGTGACTTCACCGACGAGGTCCCGGTGGTTGTTCTTGACTGCTCGATGGTTTCACCAACTATTCTCTGTGCTTGGTAGTCTTTCTCATTGAGTTGGTTTTTGGATGTTAGATCTTCTAGCCGACATGTGCTTTTATTTCCATAGCATACTTAATGTTAGGGTCTCTCATTGGGATGCATGTGGACCTAAATTTGGGTCTTTACTATTTTCTATGTTGGATCTTCAGTATCTTTGGATGCTGACCTTTTTGGTGGACTCTTGTATATATTTAGTTTTTCATTCTTAGATTTAGGAGGTAGTACTAGTAGCTGTTGGAGTAGCAAAGAGTTAGAAGATTTGGATCAGAGGTCTATGACCTCGTATGTATGAAGATTATTCTATAAAAGATCTGAATGTATATGGTCGTAACCAGGAAGGCCTTACAGCTCGACATGAATGATGTTTGATGAAATAAATTAAAGTTCTTTCTTTCTCTCCCATTCTGTGTATGTTGCTTTTGAGTTGTGTCTACAAGTTGGTTTGGTAGCTGGGAGTGACGTGGGCATTGGTTAACCATCCCTCATTGTGTCAATAGATGATGATTTCATTGGAAATATATTGATGACTTTATCGGAAAGATACAGTCATAAGATCTTGGCTATAGAGGAGGTGTAGGATCCAAATAAGTTTACTAAACAATATTTGTTTGGTACTTTGACTGAGTTTGAGCTGAGTAAGTTTGGAAGAGAGAAGGGTGGATCTAAGATGGAATTCAAAGAAACTAAATCAGAAGAAGATCCTATTGGTGATGATGATGAAGAATAATTTGAAGAAAACTTTGCAAGAAGACTAAAGAAAGGTACCAACAAGTACAAAGGTATGTTACCCCTGAAATGTTTTAGATGTGATGAGATTGGTCATTTGGCTACCAGATGTCTAGAGAAGGGTCCTAGATAAAAGTTTAAAAGGTTCAATAAGAAGTCTTGTTATGTGAATGAAGAGGCTGGTATATCATATGATGAGTCAAAAGGACAATATTTTTTGTTTTATGCTGAAGAAGATAAGAAACCAAAAATTTATATATCTAACATTTGTACACAAGTTGATGATGATGTTGAAACTGGTTTGTATATTAAAATAAACAAAAATGAATGGTTTATTTATAGTGGTTCTTATGATCACATGTTTGGAGATAAGAATATTTTTTTGTCCCTTTAAAAATATTATGGTGGTCTTGTTAGTTTTGGTGATGAAAATGATTCTTATATTCTTGGTAGAGGATTTATTGCTTTTGATGGAAACAATAATGTTTTCAATGTCTATTATGTAAAGGGTTTATATCACAATCTTTTGAGCATTGGGAAAATATGTGAGAATAGATATGCTATTGTTTTCAAGAATTAAGGATTTGAAATTAGAAAGAGATCAGGATATGTGATTGCAGTTGGAAAAGGACAAGAAGGAATATGTACTAGATTCAAGGAGATTTAGGAGGATTTGTTTACTATCTCAAACTGATGATAACTAGCTTTGTTACTGGAGGATGTGTCACATCAAATTTTATAATATGGTAAGAATAAGTTCATCACGTAGAGTATAAGACTTACCTAGATTGTGAAAATGAGATAATATAATCTGCAAGGAATGTTAGGAAGGAAAATAGAGAAGAGAGTCATTCAAGTAAAATTATTATTCATCTAATGACTTATTGGATTTAGTGCACACTGACCTTTGTGGTCCTACAAGAACAAGGAGTTTTCAAAGTGAGAGGTACTTTATATTATTCATTGATGATTATTCTAGGTTGACTTGGGTTGCATTTCTTAGAGATAAATCAGAGGCATTTGAGAAGTTCAAGATATTCAAGGATAGAGTTGAAAATGAATGTGGTAGAAGGATGAAATTTTTGAGATATGATAAAGGAGGAGAATTTACTTTTGATGTGCTTGAATTTTTTAATGAGAAACATGGTATTAAGAGACAATTATCAGCGGCTAGAACACCACAACAGAATGGTGTAGTGGAAAGGATGAACCTGACTATTTAGGAAGTAGCAAGGACTATGTTGAAAGAAGCAAGTCTACCATAAATTTAATGGAGAGAAGTAGTACATATTATTGTATAAAAATTAAACAAACTTGTGTAGTAGAAGAAATATTGGAAGACATCATATGAATTATGGCATGGAAGAGCACCTATAGTGAAGTGTTTCAAAATCTTTGGAAGCAAATGTTACATTTAAAAAGATGGAGATAATCTTGAAAAATTTGACATCAGAGCTAATGAAGGCATATTTTTGGGATACTCTACTAAGAGAAAGGAATACCAGTGTTACAACAAAAAGATGAACAAGATTTTGAAAATTGTGAATGTGAAGGTTGATGAGGATTTTTGGAAGACTCCTAAGAGACATATTGAGTATCAATCAGATACAGAGGATGGAGGAAAAGAGGATAAGGAAGAAGAAGAAGAAACTCAAATGGCATCAAAATATACAACAAAGAAACCAAGGTATGTACAGAGAAATCATTTTGAGAATTATATTATTGGAAATACAAATAGAGGAGTTGTTACTAGAAGTAGAACAATACACAATTTGTTACTCCATATGAGTTTAAAGGTTGTCATTAGTATTCAAGTATGAAAATTTCTAGTCGGTAATAAAGTCAAAGACAGAATAGTTGGTAATGATCACCAAGTGCAGAGTTAACCGAGTGTAGTGATCACCAAGTAACAAACTTACTGAGTAGCAGTATACACTGAGCACTGAGAGACAATATTTACCGAGTAAACCAGCAGTTACATAAAATTTTGAAATGACACATCAATCTAGGTAACAACTTTTTGTCGAGATGGATAACGGTTTACAATGATCGAGGAGGACATTAATTACACATGCACTCATTAATTGTTTATGTGTAATATGTATAGATGATCAAGGTAAATTTGTACATCGTTGATCTTAGGTTTTCTAAGATATTGTAAAACCCTAATTACGTTAAGAGGTTTGATATATGTAAGGATAAGATGCCATTTTCATAAGTATTAATGATCAGTTTATGATCAACTAGCCACCACACTAAGGACATCAAAAGATCAGAAAAGGGTTTTAGCACAAGGATTTTGATTGAAGCACTAAGTTTTTAGAACATAGAAAAGGCTACCGAGAAGTACATAAGGTATTATCAGTCACAGTAAGGTGATAGGTTTATTGTATTTAAAGGATTTGTTATCCACAATATTCAGATTGTATGTGTTCATATCACAAATTTTGTTACTCTCTGACAATTGTAACAAACTCTAAATCTCCTAACAGAGTAGACTTAACCATCTTTGCCTAAATATCCTAACAGAGTGCAAACATACATTATGTTGCAAAATCCTCACATGAGGTAGATCTAATCGATCTTATTGTTACACCTAACAAGGTAAGCTCACCAAAAGTGATCAATCTTTGTAATCTCTAACATGCTACTTTATCATCGCTGTTATGAAGCTTTGTGGGTCTCATCCCCACCACAATTTTTACCTTCTAATAGGGGGTTCCCATGATACCAAAATACATGTGTTATGTGTACTTGAGTTTCATGAATGTTTTATTGTTTTGACTACATGCATTTAAATTTCAGCAATGCCATTACATTTATGGTGAAAGCAATCTACTCAGTCGGTTATTACAGTTTATGATTACAAAGATTTGTTTGTAAATTTTTTAAGGTTATTGATTCACCCCTCCCCTCTCAGTACACACCTTTCTATTATTCCAACAATTGGTATCAGAGCTAGTTCTCTTGTTTAGAAAAGTTTAATCATTGAAGAGAAAAGATCTTACAATGGAAAGGTATACGCTTGACAAAACTATTGAGAATCACAAGTTGCAGATGCAGATCTACATTGAAAAATACAAAGAAGCCAAGGAGAAACTAAGGGAGATGTTGGTTAAGAGAAAAGATATGGAATCTCACTGTCATGAGACTGATTATCAGGAAGAAGAGATTCATCACCCATTTGATACATTTGGATTTGAATCTGGTAGCATATCTGATGCATCTGAAGGAATCGTATCAAAGCTATCTGAAAGAAATCAACAACTTACTAAAAAAGTGAAGGCACTATAGATCAATCAAGATACAAAAATGGTTAGGATGGTTGAAGTCTTGAACGATGCAAAGAAAGTTGAACAAGATAGAAACACGGTTGTTGATGATAGAAGAAAAATGACTGAAAAGTTACAAGAGAAAGAATCTAAGATAATGAGACTTACTGAACATTAATTTGAAATCACCAATCAAATGGTTGTTATGAGTCATGAGGCAAACCGAGTGAATATTGAACTTGCAAGAAAACTAGAAGATATTGGTGAATTGAAAGAAGAGAATGAAAAAATGAGAAATGAAGTGAAGATTCTACAACAACATAATGAGGTGATTAAGATATTTGAAGAAAGTACTAAGATGATGGATGAAATTCTGAACAATCAAAGGAGACTGAACAACAATACTAGTTTAGGGTATACCGAGCAAGGAGAATCATTGAATACAAATGAATAGAAGAATGTCTACACAAATCTGAAGACTAACAAACCCTCATGCCATCACTATGGAAAATCAGGACACACATCAAATGTTTGCAGAAGCAAAGCAAAAGGTACTTCTAGAAAGTCTCCTAAATTTAATGGTAATTTCTATAACTGTAACAAGCATGGACATCAAGCACATGAATGAATATCTAAGCTGAAAAAACCACAGAAGAAACCCTACATGGAAAAATATTGTCGCACTTGCAACATGCATGGTTACACATCAGAAGCATGCAGGACTAATATGAAGCAAAATTGGAAACCAAAAGGACAAGAAAAGGCATATCAACTAAGAAGAAAAGGTAATAATTATGCTTGGGATTATAAAAATTGGGCTATTTGTACAACATGTGGTAAGTATGGACATATTACAACTAACTATATGAGACAATGGAGAACTAAATCTAGAGATTGGTCAAACTCTAGAATGACATGCACACACTGTCAGAAGGTCGATCACTTAAGTAAAGACTGCAGAGACCGAGTAAATACTTATGGAAATAAAAATACAATTTCAAAGAAATCACGAGGATAAGAAATAAAATGTGGAGGAGAGATTCAAATGACAATGTTGGGCCAAGCACAATAGTTGGTGACAGCTCATCCAATGGATTAGGTGATTCCACCACCTCCACCTAAGCAATATAAGTAAGGTATGGAAATATGTTCTACAAAGTTATATCTTACATCAGTTCCTTATATTCATTGTACAAATGCCAAATTAGCATGAATTAAGATGCACTATATGGTATTATATTTTTATATCTTTGAACTAGTTGAATTGGTTAATCTATACCGAGTAAGAATTCCATTTGGTGAACATGTGAGAGACAACTGAGTTGCTAAGTCAACCGAGAATTGTTGTACTTAGCGAGTTGAGGTATCTTTAGCATCAACCAAGTGATTTTTTTGTCAACCGAGTGGTTGGTGATGATCAATTATTGCACCAACTAAAACCATTTTATGTAAATTTGAGGGAAGTGAACTCATTTGTTCACACAGTGATCAAAGAGCAGAGCAGAGATTGATAGTGAATTCACAACGGAGTATTTCTATACATTTTATAGAGATTCAAAGCATATTTCAAATAGTTGAAGGTTATATCTAGTAAGCATTTAGACTTACCAAGATGTTTATGATTTCCATTGGAAGACCTAATTTTCAAATACGATGGCATCCTCATCTCAAACCATGAAAGGCAAGATGGAAAAAAGAAAGAAAGTAATTCTTATCAATAATTTGACATGCAAAGAACCCCATTACAAGTTTCATCCACATGTACCTTCTCAACCCGATGACAAAGGCATGTTCTTTGTGATACCACCTAGCGTTCTACTGGTTGACGATGTAAGATCATACATTCATTGAAAAATTATTGAAATAGGTGACTTCGAGCTCATATCGACATATCAAGAGCTTAGCAATGATGGGAAGCTCAAGGACGATCATAAGCATCTAGAAGTGAAAGGGTTAACCAATTCCCTACATTTCTCGAAGGAATTCAAGATAGAATGGATACGCATTGTATTGAGCCAAATACATGATGGGAAACTATGTCTATATGAACTGAAGAAGATAAGAAAAGATGTTATACATGCAGTAACTAGGTATCCGACAACTGACAAAACAAAATCCCTAAGGCAAACAGGAGCCGAGAGGGATGGTAGAGGTGTAAGGATCAACACCATCAATGATCCTAAACTAAGATTTGGTGCCTATGTTATTGGATACAAAATATTTTAATCAAGAAGACCTAACATAGTTACATGTGGAGCAGTCGACATTACATACAAAATAGTGAAGAAGGGTTTGCAACTTGACCTAGCCAAGTTATTACAGAGGCAAATGGAAGAAAACATGAGAATAATCATCTCAGCAAGATCAAATATATGTAAGTTTGGTTCTCTACTGATGTGTACATTTTTCTATCAACAAAATTTATTTCCCTCCATCGGTAATGTAACATGGGAGACCAACCGACTGATCAAATTGCAAATCAGTCAATTCAATGCAAGTCTAGGAACAAAATTTGAACCTATTATGAATGATTACTTTATGAAGTTCAAAGAGAGAATGGAGTAAAGAACAAGAATACCAATTTAGTTGGTAGAGACGTATAAAGAGTATATCTATTTTTTAGTTGACACCGACACAACTCTAATCAAAGCAGTTCAACCAAGGACATTATGGATACCTCCTATGGATTATAAAATTGACATAGATTTAGCTTCTGAAGCTATAGAGAAATTACTAAATGAACCTATTGAAAAATCTACCATGAGATTTGGTATATATGACAAAGCTAAAACAAGAATAACAATTAGACTTCAAGTTGAGAAAATGGGTAGGAAGAAGACCAAGATAGTCAAGACATTGAAAAGGAAATTTTCTATCACTGATGAAGAACTTGATAGATCAGTTTATGATACTGAGGAGCAGACTACAGTTAGTGATGAAGAACAAGGTCAAGATATTGATGCCACCGAATCAGATGAAATACAAGAAGAGGAACTTAAGGGAAAGAAGGGAAAAGGCATAAATGATGAGACTCTACCAAGGAAAAGAACAAGATCGGTGAAAACACAATCGTCACCTTTGAATAAAGGAGTTGCTAAAATTACTAGACCCTCACCAAAATATACTTATACAACAAGGAATTCTAAGGCTACCACCGAGACCCCCGCACCAAGACAAAGGAATAGGTATGTGAGAAATAAAGATGATAAGGATGATTCTAATGATAACATTGATCAATTTAAGGTTGTAAAGAATAAGGTACTAGACTATTGATGAAGTAGCAAAATCCATAAGGTCAACCAGAAGGTTATGACATCCAAAGCTATAAGCTTATGCAAACTTGAAAACCCAGAATCAAGACAAATTGGAAGATGAAATGATAGGTATGATGAATACTTTCAGAAAAGTTCATCTAGGATTTTCCACATACATACCACAAGAAATATATGAAAAAATATCAGCTAGATGGACTTATGCATTAACAACAAAGAAATAGATGAGAGAGGAAGCACTCACTACGCTTAAGGTTGATTATACAATTAAACAGATTGATGAAATAATGCAACAGTGTGCAAAGAAATTTCCAAAGAAATCAAGAGCACTCAATATACTTCAAGGGAAATTGAAATAAGTTGATGAAGAGTGTACTATGATTTGTAAAAATTTGTTGAGTCCAACCGAGAAAACAAAGGATGTTGCATCCACAGTCGATACCGAGGGATATCGACCGAGTATCGAGACAGCTAATGTTGAAGATGCAACTATTGATAATGTATTGGATAGCATTCCTGAGATACTAACAAATGTTGGACATGCATACATTATAATAGATGATATCACCATAGGTGACCCAGATGAAAAAGAAAAGGACGATGAAGTAATAGCTAGAGCTACCGAGAACCTCGAAGGAAAAGATACAACCGAGGTTGCCCGAGCTATGGTTATAGGTAATCTTCCCATAGTGGTCCAAGCTATTGATATTGAAACTAAAGTATCAAAGGTTACACCCAAGCAGGTAACAGATACACATGAAGACAAGGGTGATGAAAAAGGTAAAGAGACCAAGCATACTGGAGCTACTACACATGGTGATGCACCCAAAGAAACCATTGATGCAGTAGAAAAGTGTGAAGGAAATACAAAGACAATAGTAGACACTTCTACTACTAACACCAGGTTAGTTACTGAGCCACCTACACAATTCATCACACCTACCAAGCCACCAAAGCTAGCTACCGAGCACAAGGCTCAATTATCACTAAAATTATCTCCTACCTCAAGTGTACGAGGAAAGAAGAAAGGGAGAAAGGAACTAGTCACACTTGATGAAATCATAGACATCCTTGAATGTGATTCAGGGTAACTTGATCCTGAAACACTCAGGAAATATGGAGAACTATGCACCCAAAAAGTAGCTCAAGATAAGTTGAGGTTAGAACACAAGAATGCACAGGTGCTAGAAGAAGATAAGGAGATCTTACAGCAAGTTGTTCCCAATGTGAAAATAAATGAATCCATCCCAATCATAGATCAACTTGCACTACTCATTGAGGTAATAAATGGACCAGATATTGATGCCGAGCAGAAGATAGAAGAAAGAGAAGAAAATATGATTCAGTTAAGATTATTGAAAAGATCAACCAAGAAGTGACAGTTAACAAGGTAACACTCTTAGAATCTATAACAACATTAGAAAATATTATTACTCATGCACTTACAATTATGCATAAGTTATGCATACTAGATCACTTCACTACCAAGCTTAGTGAAAAGATGAAGAAATTAGATGACGATCTAAAAGATAGTGTAACTCGTCTTACAACCGAGCAACATGCATTTCAAATGCATTACTCCAAGATTATACAAACACAACAGTTGAGACTTGACTTGAAGAAGGAATTGAACAAGATAAGAGGAGAGGTAATAGAGCTTTATGCTATGTTACTACCACATTTAGTATTGATGTAGAAACATGTGACAACAGAAAATAATTTGATTACCACCCTGAACTATCAATCACAAAGAGCATTTATGACATGCATGCTCAACTAAACTTGGAATAGTTGACCCTTGAGAACTTGAAAGAGGAATGGGAGAGACTAATGGAAAATCTCTAGAAGACCCATACCAACATTTTTGACAAGTTGTAAGTTATTTATTTTTGTCATTAATTTCAAAAAAAGGGGAAACATAGGTATACTATGTCTATGCATACCGAGAGCATGTACAAAGGGGAGTCACTAAGTTAATATGTATAAGGTATTGTGTATACTACATATATAAGTTTTTGATACTAATGCCAAAGGGGGAGAATGTTACTCCATATGAGTTTAAAGGTTGTTATTAGTATTCAAATATGCAAATTTCTACTCGGTAACAGAGTCAAAGACAGACTAGTCGGTAATGATCACTGAGTGTAGAGTTAACCAAGTGTAGTGATCACCAAGTAATAGACTTACCGAGCAACAGTATATACCAAGCACTAAGGTACACCCAGTACTGAGATACACCCAACACCAAGAGACAATATTTACCGAGAAAACCAACAGTTACATAAAAGTTTGAAATGGTACATCAATCTAGGTAAAAAAATTGCCGAGCTGGATAATGGTTTACAATTATCGAGGAGGACATTAATTATGCATGCACTTATTAATTGTTTATGTGTCATATGTATAGATGATCAAGGTAAATTTGTACACCATTGATCTTAGGTTTTCTAAGATATTGTAATACCCTAATTAGGTCAAGAGGTTTGATATATGTAAGGATAAGATGTTATTTTATTAAGTGTTGATGATCGGATTATGATCAAGTAGCCGCCACACTAAGGACATCAAAAGATCAGACAAGGGTTTTAGCACAAGGATTTTGATTGAAGCACTCATTTTTCATAACAGAGACAAGGACACTAAGTAGTACAGAAAGTATTATCGGTCACAGTAAGGTGATACATTTATTGTACTTAAAGGATTTTTTATCCACAATATTCAGATTGAATTTGTTTAGATCACAAATTTTCTTACTCACTGACAATTGTAACAAACTCTAAATCTCCTAACAGAGTAGACTTAACTGTCTTTTCCTAAATCTCCTAACAGAGTGCACACATACATTATGTTGCAAAATCCTCACACAAGGTAGATCTAATCGATATTATTGTTACTCCTAACAAGGTAAGGTCACGAGAAGTGATCAATCTTCGTAAGCTCTAACATGCTACTTTAATATTGCAGTAGTGAAGCTTTGTGGGTCTCATCTCCACTGTAGTTTATACCTTCTAACAGGGGTTTTCTATGATACTAAAATACATGTGTTATGTGTACTTGAGTTTCATGAATGTTTTATTTTTTTTATTACATGCATTTACATTTTAGCAATGACATTACATGTATGGTGAAAGCAATCTACTCAGTCAGTTATTACAATTTATGATTACAAAGATTTTTTTGTAAAGTTTTTAAGGGTATTGATTCACCCCTCCCCTCTTAGTACACACCTTTCTATTATTCCAACACAATCATGCTTTGTTGTGTTTTCTTTTGGAGGTCTATCCTAAATTTGTAGAAGAAGTATGTAATGATTATATATGGGTTAAAGAAATGAAGGAAGAACTTGAAAATTTTGAGAAGATTTAGACCTGGGAAATTGTGCCTAGACTAACAAATAAGAATGTGATTAGTACAAAATGGGTTTACAAAAAAAGGTTGCATGATAATGGCAAGGTAATCAGGAACAAGGCCAAATTAGTATGCAAGGGTTACACTCAAATTGAAGGAATTGACTTTGATGAGACCTATGCCTTTGTTTCTTGTATGGAGGAAATCAAGATATTTATAAATTTTGCAGCATATAAGGATTTCAAGGCTTATCAAATGAATGTCAAGTCAGCTTTCTTGAATGGAGAACTGAAGGAAGAAGTGTACATTGAACAACCACAAGGTTTCTATTCAGAAAAATTCTAGATGTAGTATGCAGATTGAAGAAGGAATTGTATGGTTTGAATCAATCACCAAGAGCCTGGTATGGAAGATTCGATAGATATTTGTGTGGAAATGATTTTCAGAAAGGTTCTCCAGATAGTGACTTGTATTACTAGATGTATACATATCATATTCTAATTTTCATTGTGTATGTTGATAATATCATTTTTGGAGGAAAGGATGATTTGTGCAAGAGATTCGCAGAGGACATGCAGAAGGAATTTGAGATGTCCTTGGGAGAGTTGAATTTATTTCTTTCATTGCAATTAAATCAAAATAGTGAAGGTATGTTTATTTCTCAGTCCAAGTATGTCAAGGAACTGTTAAATAAGTTTAGGTTGGAGGATTCCAAACCGGTATGTACTCCAATTTTTACCTATTTTAAGTTGAATAAGGAGGATGAGTCACCAAAATAAAATGCAAGAAAGTATAGATTGATGATTGGTGGATTACTATACGTGACTTTTATCAGACTAGATATTATGTATGTAGTATGTTTGGCATCTAGATTTCAGCAAGAACCAAAAGAATCACATGTTATGGTAGTAAAGAGAATTTTTGAATATCTAAAAGGAACAAGATATTTTGGCTTATGGTATCCAAAAGGGTCAAATTTCACCCTGATAACTTATACATATGTAGATTGGGCAGTGTACAATGGAAAATGATGAACCCTCTAATTATAGGAATATTAGATAGCTCACCAAATTGTAGTTTTTTAGATTAGGGTAAATTTCATCCCAGAGGCTCACCATCAAACAAATCATATTAGCACAACCCAAAAAGGATAAAGGGGTGCTAATCTAAGAGCCACGTGAGAGTGGGGAATCAGGGTTTGCTTTCCCTTTATGTATTGATGTAAATGTACTATGAATGTATGTGAGAGGTAAAATGTGTGAAAGGAAATAGGTACTATGATAAAGTATAAAACAACCAACAAGTTAGGATATCAGATCTAATGTATGAAGTATGTACAAGGAGAAAATAGAAAGAGGGAACTTACCTTGAAAATAATAAGAGGAAAATGCACCTTCAGATCTGATTTTGGCTTTGGTAGAGCTATCAAAATCAGGTAATGGATCTTAATAATGGACAAGGCCCCACATGGTGGCCTTGTATGCACATTGCTTTGAAGATAGCCTAAGCCTAGGGAAGTGTGATAGGTTTTAGGGGAAGAAAAGAAATGTAGCGGGGATCAAGCATATAAGACATTTGGACCTAGAAATAACCAAAATGGGGCATAAAAGATCCTAGAGCCTCCAATTATGGGTGCTAACTTTTTAGAATGGTACATTTAGCCCCCACTTTAGTAGGAGTATGAGAAAAACTCATGCTCACGATAAAGTAGATCAAATGGATAAGATGATCTCATCAATGTCAAGGAGACAAAGAAACATCAAGCTCCCAAGTGACTTAAGTCCTCATCAAATCCAAAACCAAGACAAGAGAAACACCACTTGAAAGAGAGAAATAAAGAGAGAGAAGAGTGTGATTACCTATCCCAGTAAGATTGTTAATCTCATTGTGAACCACACAAATAAAGTACCATAAAAGATGGCATTGAAAGTTCTAGAATTTGTGTGATGTTATTTCAATCCATCAAGGATATGTCCTTAAGGAAAGTTTATCTAGTAAGGGATTCGACAAAGAATGATCTTTCCTAAGGGAAAGGTAATCTTCCTTAGGGATCAAAAAGAGATGGAGGATATATGCTTAAGGAAAGTGTATCCAATAAGGGACCCAAAAGAATGATTTGTCCTAAGGGAAGGTAAGCTTCCTTAGGGATTGAAAAAGATAAGGAGGATCTATCCTTAAGGAACGTATATCCATTAAGTGATCCAAAAGGTGGTCATTCAAAGGACCAAATGAAAAGTATTATTGAATCAGTGCATGTGTGCAAAATGTGAAATATAGAGCGGAGTGTATGCCCCCATATTAAATAAATTGCAAGAGCCTTAACAGGAGAAATGGATTTAACAGATCCTACATGCATCTACAAGAAATGTTTCCACTGTGAAATGCCCCAAAAAAGGAAAAATCAAGGGAAAAAAGAGAGCACATAAGGGATCTACCAACTCTGGGGTCAGTAGGTCATATGATAACTCATGTATATCAAAATTATATAAATATGAATTTTCATCATCACCTAAAGGTAGTAAAACAACAAGCATAGTGGAAGAAAATCACATAAGAGTTATGAAGAAGAGTTTTTTGGGCCAGAAGGATAGAGACTAAAAATAATAGGTGGCTATTAGTTTGCATCATCCCAAGAAAAAAACACAAAGGTACATTTACAAATAGTGGTACTGGCACAATGTAACATGTAATGACATATAGAAGAAGAGAGATACAAATAGAAGAATGCTTATGACATTGTGATTCCTTTATCGCCTTGTGCCAACAAAGAAACAAGGGTCGATTAAATGAATCTAAACAAAACATGATAATAAGAAGCACATCATGGAGGAAATAAAATACAACAAGAAAACACACATAATCTACCGCACAAGAGGAGATAATCAAGCATATCGCCTGCCTCCCATCTCATTCTATAGTGTGTAGGGAAGGTGGGAAACTCGCAAGAAGAGAAACATCAGGAATGATAGATAGAACAATAGACAGTTCTAAACAAGGACCATTCAGTGAAGATATGTCGCTTTGTCTGTCATTAAGAGTGATAGATAACTATTGTGAAAGCATAGCTAGTAAATCATGATCAATATCAATAGTCTCATAGTCATCATAATCACTAACATGAATATCATTTTTATCTCAAGAACATCATCATCAAGAGTATCTTCTTCATCCTAATTGATTGTAATAGAATCTAAGATACGAATAAAATTGTCATGCTGGTTCATTTTTATCTTATTTAAATTCACTTTTTTCATTGGCTCAAGTATGGGTTGGTCAAAGGGAAGCAAAGCATGAGGAGGTTTATAAGGTGAAGAAACATTTTGAGAAGCACATTGACAAACTTTAGCACAACGCTTGTGATGGGAGTCATGAGCATGATGGTTGTGTTTGGTTTTTCTATAAATTTGGTTTGGGATGAGATCAATCACCATCGATCACTTTTCTTAATTAGGAGGAATAACTAAAGGAACCACACTAGGCTGAGAGATGGGTTGAGAATTATGTGTACAATCAATAGGGAGAGCAGGTATATGTGGTGTAGGAAGAATTACTCATCCAAAAAAATAGATGGAAAATCCTTAGGTTTGATAAGCTCACAAATCTTGCGGACCTTGTAGGTTTGGTATGATAGAAAGAGATGGTAAGGATAGGTTTAAGTTGGTTTAGGCATAGAAGGCAAAAATAAATCAAGGTCAACTAAGTCTCGAGGAACTAAAGGATGATAAAGAATATGGTTAAAAATAATGATTTCTCCCTTGTGAGGAAATTTAAGGTATTTATGAATAGGAGAAGCCACATATTTCATTGAGGAAAGATAAGGAATACATATTTTGACTTAAAATTGATTAGAAGTCAGGATTATAGTAAAGGTAGCATCCACGGTTTTACGACAAACTTCAATAGGAAATGAAATGGAGCCATGAAAAGTATAAAGGACCATTGAAATTTTAGCTTATAACCTCAGATCTGTCAAAGAAATAATGGTGTAATGCTTTACTCTAGATATGCACTTCAGTTATCACATTCACCATGCATGTGGGATTAATAAGGACACCATAGGAAGGAAGGCCATCAACCCTTGTGACAATGTAGAGAGGACTATTAAGTGCTTTAATTGTCTCAGGATGGTCAAAGGCAATGAAAATCTTAGATGAAGGTTTAGGTTGAGGTTTATCTTTCTCAAATCGATTGACCATATGATTAGCTTCCTCATTTTTTTCATTATATTCAATACAAGGAGAAGAAGAAGAAGGTTGGGTAAGATCAATGGTATTGGTTAAAAGGGATGGTAAAGGAGTTTGTATAGATTTGAAAATTTTGGTTAGGAGGTGTAACATATTTATTTCCATTGTTATTGTCACCTTCCACATATATAGAATTTGAATCAATAAGATCTTGAAAAAAAAATTGGTAACACCTATCGGTATCATGACCATGTTGAAAATGGTATTGACAAAAAAGCTTTGGGATAAAATTATTTGGATTTAGGTTTGGATGGATCAATAGGTTTGATAGGAGGAAGTGTTAACACATTATCATTAATTAAATTCAACATCATATTATGCAAAGATTCAGAAAGCTGAGTATAATTACGAGCATGTTTAAAATAGAGGAAAAAGGAGTCACACCTTTAGATGTTGTTTCCACTTATTCATCAACAGTGTTGGATGAGTTTTTGATTTTAATAAAGGTTTTTCAGTATCTGAAATTTGCTGAAATTGGATGTGGCATAACTCTTATCAATGGGAACATGATCCATTGGAGTGGTGCTCTCAAATTGACTCATTTGTAGTTGATTATGATGAAGCATTATACACAATTGAGAAAAGGAAGAGAATTCAGAAAGGATTATCAAGCATATCTAATTTATTTTTGTAAATTAGCAATAAAAATTTATTTTGCATCAACATATGACACAAGATAAGACATATAAGCATGCAACTGATTGAATCTACCAACGAAGTCACTAAATTTTTCTTTAACACCATGTTTAATATGCATTAAATTAGACAAATAAATTTGAGGACCAATGTTGTTTTGAAATTGTCAAATAAAAGCATTAGCAAGCTTATGAAAGGAATCAATGGAATAAGGAGCGAAATAACAATAAAATTGTAAGGCTTTATCATGAAAGTTTCTAGTAAACAACTTTGCCAGGAACCTCAGGTCATGAGATAAATCACTACACAAGGTTTGAAATTTTTTAATATGAGTCAAAGGGTCACCCCTACCATTATAAGTCTCAAGATGAGGATTCTCATTGTTTTGTGTGTTAACAGTACATATGATATCCAAAGAAAATGGACTAGAAATATCACAAGTAGGAATTTTAAACTTTGATTGAGTCATGGAAGCAATTGGTTGTTGCAAAGAAGACATAGTTTGACCCAAGCTATTAATGGTAGGATAGATAGATGAAATGATGGGAGGAGAAACATGAGAAATATTATGAACATTGTTTGAAATGGAAGGAATGGTTGCATAAGGAAAAGAGACACTATGGTAAGTGGTCATGGATGAAGGAAATGAAACACATGGCACACTTGAAGGAATGGGAGTAAGAATAGGATTAGGAAGACTCGCATGTGTAGGATTATAATTTTGGATTGAAGTTGTTATGATAGGTGGAGTAAAAATGGACATAAATATGAGAAATTTTACGCAAGATGTTAACACCATGTTCATCATTATGAATAAGTTTACTTATGAATTATACAAAGGAAAGGGCCTATATATTATGGTTTTCTTGAGCTATCCATTTTTCAAACTTCTGAAAATCATGGGAAATTCTGTGGACTTGGTTAAAAGGAACCCTTAAGACTTCATCTTCATCATGAGAAGAATGAGAAGAGATATTCTTCGTGATAAGATTGATGTCATTAGTATGAATGTTGGTCTCATCAAGATTCCTAGGAAAGGAGGGTCCAAGATCAAAGGAACCCATAAGTCTATAGATTCTTATAACATTAATGCTATAGGTTGGACTCAAAGTGACAAGACTCGTGCACAAGGGAATGAAAAGAGAAATTTAATGCAAATATGAGATGCAAAAAGAAAGTCTTTAGAAAAACATATCAACAATCAAATTCAAAATATATATGAATTCATACAATTTAACAAAGATGTAAAGTAAATAGTGACTATCACAATGCATACAAAGCAAATCTAGATATGTAATTACAAGAAATAGAATCGAACACCAAAACCAAAATGGAAATGTTATAAGTCGGGTTCACTAAAATGTATAATAGAAAATGGTGAACCCTCTAATTCTAGGAATATTAAATCTCACCAAATTGTGGTTTTGTATATTAGGGTAAATTTCCTCCCAAAGGCTCACCATCAAATAAATCATATTTGCACAACCCAAAAAGGATGAAGGGGTGCTAATGCAAGATCTAAGTCAAAGTGAGGAATTGGGGTTCACTTTCCCTCTATGTGTTGATGTAAATGTAATGTGAATGTGTGTGAGAGGTAAAATGTGTGAAAGGAAATTAGTACTATGATAAAGTAAATGAAAACCAGCAAGATAGGATATCAGGATCTGATGTATGACGTAAGTACAAGGAGAAAATATCAAGAGGGAATTTACTTTGAAAACAAGAAGAGGCAAATGCACCTTCAGATATTATTTTGGCTTCCATAGAGCTGTCAAAATTAGGTAAGGTTATGCATCTAGAACTCTGACACCTGAAACTCTTGTCTGTGAAAATATTAGACCCAAAGGACACAACCAAAAATGGAGACCTTGTCCAGGACAAGGGTGAAGATTGTGGCCTTGTCCTTTTGACTTTGAAACTGATGAAATATGGAGGGCACCTGTAACTGGTTCAAATAATTATTAATATAGAACCAAAACTCCACAATATGTTCTTGTACACAGAGAAAAAGAGGAAAACCTTATGGAAAGGGGCTTGCCTTGGTCAATCCCCTGTATAGGAGTCAACCTTGAAAGATAATTGAAATTGCATAAGGAAAGTATTATAAACAAGATAAATGCGAGTATTCACCTTGTATTAAAAACCCTCATGGATGGATGTTAGGATTTGATAAACCCACAAAGATTCTTGTATGTGTCCTTGAGAAGTAGAATCAAAGATGACTTCACAAATGCAATGGATCTATACTTGCCAATCCTAGATCTTGAATGAATGTATGCTTGTGGATCTTCTTGCTAGCTTGATACTTCCTCTACTTGGCCATCATGGGAGAGAAAATTGCATCGGTTGAAGAATATTTCCTCTGCTTTAATTTATCTTGAATAAATGGAGACTTGGAGATATTCAATTGGGTGCTTGCCTTCAAATATTGAATCCAAATCCTCAATTGCACAACTTGAAATCTTGCTTGCACTTGAAATCACCAAATATCATGGATTTCATGCACATAGAATAGATAATAATGAATGTCAAAATGAGAGGTCTTGATGTCCTTTTATACTCATTTCAGGAATCAATATTGTTGGGCAAACAATAAATAAAGATTTGGAAGAAACACTCTCGCATTGGGGTTAGAGTTGACAAAAGCACAGAGCTCTAGGATAAGGCCACAAATGGTAGCCTTTTCTGGGTAGTTATTTGAAGATATCCTAGGCGTAAGGAAGTGTGATAGGTTTCAGGGGAAGAAAATAAATGAAGTGAGGATCAAGCATACATGACATTTATACCTATAAATTGCCAAAATGGGGCCTAAAAGTCCCTAGAGCCTCTAATTATGGGTACTAACATTTTAGGATGATATAGGCATGTTTTGTGGATAAATGAAGAATAACTAGTGTTGGAGATTACTTTCTTGGATCCTGATTGGTTGCTTGGTCAAGAAAGAAGTGAGATTCTATAACATTATCTACTGCTGAATCAAAATACATTACAACATCCTCATTTTTTACTTGGGTATTATGGATGAAAAAAACTTTGAAGGATATAGGTGTTACTTTTGATTAGCCAAATTTGATTATGTGTGACAATACCAGTGCTATAAATATATCAAAGAATCTAGTACAACATTCTAGAACAAATTTTATATATATATATATCAATTCTCAAGAGAGGAGGTGTTGGAAGGTAAGGTGAAGCTTGAGTATGTGCTTAAAAAGGAGGAGATAGCAGAAATATTTACAAAACATTTCTACAAGGATACTTTCAATTATCTCAGGGGGAAGTTGGGCATTTTCCCCCTTCCTAGTGTTCACTAAATGCACCGATGTGTACATTGGTCCAGTATTTTGCATGTCTATTCTTTTCTGGATTAGTTCTTGGAGGCTTCCTCTCAGGGGGAGAAGATTGATTCAGTAAGGGGGAGATTTGGCCTTTTTCATTGTTTTCAAAGGGAGAGAATGTTGGAAGAGAAGATATCTATGGTGTTGATATCTTTTGAAGCCATTTGCTTTGTTATTGATGAATGTTTCGATCAATGACAAAGGGGGATATTTTTAGAATGTGAAGTTGATGTTATTCATAGTGTTGTCATTAATGGTTTCCATTGATGTTAAAATATCCTATTCATATTCATATTTTGGTTGTATCATTTGATGTGTACCAATATCCTTGGTGTGTCGGTAGAGGTGTTCACCCAAGGATGTGCCTTAGATATTTATCCTTATCATTTTCAGTAGTGGTCCTATTCTTTGTGAAACATATGGTGGATTTTTTATTTGGGTTTGGTCCTATTTGGAATATGTTCATTCATGTTTTCATCCCACCAGCTACTATGTAACGTGTTCTTCATATCCATCAGTACTGAAAAGCTTTCAAGATGGTGTAATATATTGTTATACACAAAGTGTGTTTTATTAATCAAGTTGGTCCTCATTTCATTCCCTACCACCATGGGAATGTCTTGGTTTCTACTATATAAAATTGTTTTGAATAACATGGTTGATGGTATCAAGCAGTAAAGAAGACCGATGATTTTAGTTGTTTTTGTGGCATATGTGATTCTTGTATGTGAAGTGATTGAGAACCTATTTATAAGAGATCTATGTTGGTGATCATATGTGTTGATGCAATCAATAGAAGACTGATATATAATTTCTTTATTGCAGTGTTCTAGTAACAATGATCTCAGTTGTGGATTCAATTTATTTTCATATATTTTAACAGTGAGTGTATTTTTATTGGGAGTGAGCCTTATCCATTTGTAAGGGTAGTTAGCTTGATCAGCATCAAGAAAAATGGTAGTGAGCCAACCTACAATGAGCACAAATGAAAATGAGCCTTTGTAAAAATCATATTAACCTGTATTTTATTTCATGATAATTAGCTTCTCTATGGGTTTTCCCAGTTTGGGTGTCTATGTAAGTCTTAGTATTCCTTGTGTTAGTGTTTTTGTGCTTTCATTCATATTTGTTATGAATATTTAATGTGGTTAACTAATACATCAAAATTTGACATTGTTTTTTTTTTATGAATTTACTGACAATGTAAAATTTGTATAAAGTATGTGGGAATAATTGATTCAACCCCCCCCCGCTTCTCAGTTTTTGACATCTTCAACAAAAGTCTCCTCAACAAGAAGCACAGATGCAGATTGAGGTTTTGTCGCAATGTATTTTTGATAAAATAACTTGTTCATAGGGCCCTACTTGAAATTTATCTTGAATGATGGAGTATATGATTTCTTTTCCATTGCAATAAGCCTAAGGACCTCGAGAAAGCTAGGATTAAGATAAACATATGGTGAAAGCTAAGCTACATTACTACACTAGACACTACTTGTATATGAAATATGCTGAGAGGTTGTGAGAATGGAGGGATGTTGGGAAGAGAAGTAATAAGTAGTGTTGCACATATGAAAATGAGAAAACATAGACCCTTTTAGAGAGAGGCCCATCAACAATCCCTAGAGAAACAAGAAGTGGGATGATATGAAAATATAACAGGAGTAGATGTAGATGTAACAGGTGTAGACACAGGGACTAATGAATCACTCTTGGCCTTCAAAGAAACCTAATCATCCAATGTCTCCACTCACCAATGACACTTCCACTCATACACAAGATGATTTCTACATATGTGTGGACCGGGAAGAGAACCCTAGGAAGGCTTTGTATGATCCTTCTCCATGGGGAAGTTGTCAATGTCATGATCGACATGAAGGAAGAACTCATCAATGAGGTAGGAGGTATTATTGATATGATAGTCATAGATTTAACTGTGAATTCCCTTTATTTTTTTGTCCTCAAAGTAGTCAAAAGGAACAGAGGGTAACCTTGAAGACTAAGAAATAGGTGCCAAGAGAGACAAATGAGCATGTGGAATCCTCTTATCCTCACCATAGATATAAAGGTGAGGGATTTAAGATGGGATATGAAGTTCAAAGGGAAAGCAATATAATTTTGCAGTGTGGGTATCTTTCCCTTATCTACACTAGGTGTAGTTGTAGGAACAAGAGGCACCACTACAAACTACGTGGTCTTCAATGGAGAAGGAGGTTTGTGTTGAGGAAAATTCTTTCCTTTATCCCCCCATGAAGAGGGGGTGGAAGGTGAAGAATTATGTGAAGCAAGGGCAGGCTTGGATGCAAGAGTGAATACATGAGGTTTCATAGGTGCTTCAAATTTAAAGGATAGATCCCCGATCTTATACTTATTGTAGTGCTTGAATAATAGATCCCTCTAAGGAAGTAAAGGCCCTACCAGAGTAGGTCATAAATGATCAGGAATAAGCTCCCATGAGACACCAAGGGATAATATCTAGTATCTTGGATGGTATGCATGACACCATCATTAGAAACAAATAGAAATTTATGCATAACTATGGGGACCACTCCCATAGAGACTAGCCATGGCATATTTAGATTTACAAAAAAGAGGTCTGACTTAGGAATAACAACCAAATTTGAAGATACCACCTTTGGGTCTTAGAAGTACTATCAAGGTGGTAGACCCCATAAGGGGAAGAGATAATCCATTATGTGTATAAATGGCTTATTTACACTCATTGAACCTCACCTGATGTAGTCCATTTGTGAAGAGAACCTCCTTCATAATGAGATTAGCTTTGTAGGTAGGATCAACCATAATGCCTCTTAAGGAATTTTTTTTAATCTATAGAGGGATTTATATGGGAGAAGCCTTTTCATAATAAGGTGCATGTAAAGGTGTGAATGATATATCCATATTTTGAGCCATCGGGTTCAAAGGCAAGATAGGAATGATAGTCACCATGTTTAAAAATGGACTATCACTTGATGTAGGGGGATAAGATGATGATTCATATATAAATTTTGATTGTGGTTTATGTTGGGTTCACAAAAAAATGGAGAAGGGAAAATTTCACCCTCAAGATTGGTGAAACCTTGAGGAAAACCTTGAGGGACAAAATGATCCAATGCTACCTCACTTATACTAGCACTTTGTTGAGCTAGGGAGATTAATTAAATTAAAGAGAAATGAAGCAACTAGATGCCAAATTATGCAAATTAAAATAACTCAATAATACAAGGCGATAAAAACATTTAAACTATGAGAAATGAAAGAGCAGACAACCAAGACCAACTGGAAGGATCTATCAGATCTTTGTCCAGGATGCCTTTGCAAGATAAGCACTACATCGTGGATGCAAGGCGCTAGCATGGAACACAATTATCATGTATAGATAGGGTGTAGAAATTTGTACCAAAAAGGTATGAGGGGGAAAACAAACTAAAAATAGTAAAAATTAAACAATATGTGGATAATGGATTGCAACATGCAAGATACAAATAACTATTCTAGATACAAGAGAATGAGGAAAATAAATCCCACAACCCCTTTAAGAACCTCTCAAAATGTTATTATGATTCACCCCTCAAACCTTCCCAGACGATGCAAAGGAAAATTTGGAGCTAGTTGTTTTAGAGACGTGCCAAAGTTAAACCTTTGTTTTGCTATTTCCACCTCCAAAAACATCTAGGATAAAGATATGATAATACGATAATCCAAAAAAAAGATATAATTGATAATAAATGAAAGATTGAGTGAAGGTGAGAACAAGATGATATGCAAAGGTGATGGTTGAGCAAAAAAATGAGAGGATCAAAGAGTTGTAAGATCACCTATAAGTTGTAGAGATAGCTAAGAACAGTGTAAGAATAACCCAAAAGTAATTCCAATAACCAAGAGAGAGGAAGAAGAGACCAAAAGGAAGATTTAAATAGTCCAGGAAGAATCCCAACATTAGTGGCCTACCTTAGATAACTGAGAGGGGGGTGAATCATTTAGTTCCAGTTATCCTACAATCCCAAATACTCCCATATGTATATAAAAATAATTTCAAATGTATAAATCAACTCAGTGAAATATGAACTGCGATCTCAAACTTAATTACCAAGTAGCAGTAAATCAATACGGTGATTACTGATCAATGCATATAAAGTAATGTGTAAAGAAAAATAACAATCAAACAAATCCATACACATTAACACATAGATTTTTAACGTGGAAACCCTGCTAAGGGAAAAACTGTTAGAATGAATTTAGAATAACTGAGAGGGGGGGGGGGGGGAATTAGTTATCCTCAGGTCTAGATGTGCCCATATAAAACTTTATACNAATAACTGAGAGGGGGGGGGGGGTGAATTAGTTATCCTCAGGTCTAGATGTGCCCATATAAAACTTTATACCACTTCAACAACTCAGATTTGCTCGGCAGCAATAAACAACAAAAGTGTGCAGTTTACTATACTAATGAAATAAGCTTACAAAAACTTAATAGTAAAACACAACATAAAAATTCACACATTTTGACACCATGATTTAACATGGAAACCCAATATGGGAAAAAACACCAGTAACATGCTACCAAAATTTCACTCTTCAGAAGTGATTCCCTGTTAGGAGCCAACCCTGTTAAAGGTTACAAAACACACTGTCAAATGTGACCTGGTTAAAGGATTTAATCAGCCTATCAGGAGTGGCCTTGTTAGAGGACTTAGAACATTCCAATCTGAATGTCACCTTGTTCAAAGGATTTATACAATGATTGTTAGGTCAACATGGTTAAAGGATTTGAACTGATACAATGGTTAGAAAGTAATCAACAGGTGTGATTTGATACATACAACTTACTTTGCAAATCTAGATCCAATTTCAGCTCTAATGCTAATTCACTGAGTGGTCTCCATTTTCTTCAAACTTCAAATTTGCTTGGAAATACGTCAAGCAATCTCTCTCTACTTCTCTGTTTAGCCTTCTCTGCTAGGTTTTGCCAATCAGTCAATTAACCATGCAATACTCTTGTATACAACTTCTCCTTACACTCAGATACATAACAATAACCACAGTAGGTTATATTATACCTCTCCATCTAGGTTAGACAAATCTTTTTCTGCTTAATCAAGATTGTAGATCTTAGGTTAGGTCAGATCCAACAGATCTTTCCATCATTACATTTAATTTACTTCTCCAATATAGTCATTACTTAAAAATTGGATCCATGCGTTAATAATGGTTTCTCATGCATTAAATGAGTGTGGACCAATCTTAATTAAAAATGCATATACCAATAAAATCAACTATGTCAGCCAAAGATCTCAAATCTCATCAATAAATAAAATACTGATGCTCAGCTTTCTCTGTCTCCCTCGGCATTTCACTGGCGCTCAACATCATCTTTTCTTTGCTCAGCATCACCTTTCACTTTACTCGGCATCAAATTTTCTTTTCTCGGCATCAACCTTCCAGTTAACTGTCAGTGAAAGATAAAAAACATATCACTTTTCCAAAGTGCCAAATGATCAAGTACCCTGGTGTATACTCATAACTCAACCATTTCCTTGGTCTTCTTGTTATCATATTCTTCAAATCTTCATCAATCAATAGATATGGTACTCAAACATACAACAATAGTCTCACCAGTTAAGGTTTGACATCAATGACAAAATAACAATTGTCTACATTGTAGCAATCTTTCCAACAATCTCCCTCTTTGGCATTGATGGAAACACTAAACTGTAAAACAAAAATTTCCAACCAAAGTTATCATACAATCTAAAAAGTGCATGTGTTCCTTGATATGAACAAATATCCATTAATGTCTTTAGCTTCATTCTAATTCTCATCTATAAAATATTACTCCCTCTGTGAAGGTAATCACGATATCTTTCTATGTCTGTTCAACTCCCTCTTTCAGTAATATCTCCCTTGTATCTGTTTTTATCAATCATGTGTTTTAGAAATCTTCTCCCTCTTTGACAACAATGCCAAAAGGTTGACATCTTCATTATGCATATTCATCTTGTTCTAATCTTTGTTTATGACTGATCTTCTTTCCTGTTCTTGTCTTCCACTTCATTGTTTATAGGCAGCATCCTAAAAATGTGACTTACTATGCATCAATGTGTCAAGTGTTCTGATTAAAACATTTGATGCAACAGTGCCATTCAGAACTAGTTAGCCTCTGCTATGGGAATCACCCCAAATTTACCTATTAGATACTCATGAGCATCCTTGGGCAATGCTTTTGTACATATGTTTGTCAACTATTCCTTAGTATTCACATATTCCAGTCTCACTTCCTTCTTCTGAACTAGCTCCCTCAAGTAATGATACTTGATAGCTATATGATTTGTTTTAGAGTGCATTACAAGATTTTTAGAAATATTAATGGCACTCGTGTTATCACAATATATGACAACTAGTTATGTGATCTCCTCCTTCATACCTTTTAGTAGTATCTTCAACCAGATAATTTTTGAACAATTAACTCTTGCTACCACATACTCGGCTTTAGCTGTAGATTGTGAGGTGCAATATTGTTTCTTGCTTGTACAGGAAATTAATATTTTCCCCAAAAGAAATGCTCCTCCTGTGGTGCTTTTTCTATCATCCACATTACCAGCCTAGTCAGAATCAGTATAGACCCTGAGTTCAAACTTGTCATTCTTTTTGTAATATAGGCCATAATCTTCTGTGCCTTAAAAATATCTCAGAATTCTTTTCACTCCCATTATGTGTGTCTCTTTTGGATTAGCAGAAAATATAGCAACAATTCCAACTGCTAATGCAATATTAGGTCTAATGTGTACAACATATTGTATCTTACCAATCATTGATCTATATAGTGTTTGATTTACCTCTTTTGTATCATCATTCTTTGTCAGCTTCTATCTAGTAGCCATGGGTGTACTTACTAGTTTTGAGTCTTCCATAACAAAAAAATTTAGTAGCTCCTTGACATATTTTGATTGAGTAATATAGATACCATTTTTTATTTGATGTATTTGTAAACCAACAAAGAATTTTATCTCACCAAAAATAGACATTTCAAATTCAGTTTGCATCTCTTTTGAAAATGCTTTGCATATCATATCTTGTCCACTGAATATGATGTCATCAAAAAAAATTCAGCCAATAAAATTCCTTTACCTTGCTCTGTTTTCAAATACAGATTTTTGTTGTCATTTGTTCTTACAAATCCAATCTTCATCAGATAATTGTGCAATCTTTCATACCATGCTCTGGGTGCTTGTTTCAATCCATATAATGCCTTGTGCAGTCTGCAAACCATGTTCCTCTTGCTTGGGTCAACAAATCCATCATCTTGTTCAATATATACTTCCTCTTCTAATATCCCATTTAGAAATGATGACTTCACATCCATTTGATAGAATTTAAATCCTTTATAGGCTGCATATGCAAGTAGAGTTCTTACACCCTCCAATCTTGCAACTAGGGTGAATGTCTCTCCATAGTCAATTCCTTCCTCTTGTGGATAACCTTTGCATACCAGTCTTTCTTTATTCCTTGTTACCTCTCCATGTTCATTCAGCTTGTTTCTGAATACCCACTTAGTACCAATTACATTTTTGTTTTCAGGCCTCAATACTAGTGTCCATGTCTTGTTCTTTTCAATCTGGTCTATCTCTTCATTCATGGCTTGAATCCAATCTTCATTGTCCAAAGCATCTTTTATTGTCTTAGGCTCAAAGTCACATAGAAAACATGTGTCTTCTCTTAATTTGCCTCTTGTCATAGCTGTAGAATCCTTTGCTCCTGTGATTTGATCAGGTTTATGGTGTCTTCTTACGTATTTTTCCTAAGTAGGCTCTTTCTCAGCTTCAGTTTGATCATTCATGTTTAGTTCAGGGTAAAATTGTGACTCAGCATCTCCATCAGATAGCTCGGTAGTCACCTCTTGTTGCCCAACAATTTCATTCTGTGTCTCGGTAGGTGCAGACTGTTTCTCGACAACTTCATTTTTAGTTTCATTAGAATCCTCTTCTTCAGGATAAGTGAATGATCTGTAACTCTCAGGCTCAATCATGCTTTCAGCTTCATTTCTCTCTGCATATTCATCAATTCTAACAATTTCACTTTCCACAATTTTGTTAGTGTTAGAATTTAAGCACTTGTATGCCTTACTCTTAGTACAATATGCAAGAAATATGCCTTCTTCTCCTTTAGCATCAAGTTCACCATTTCTGTTATCCTTTAGTATAAAACATCTACTCCCAAAGAATTTAAAATAAATTATAGTAGGTGCATATCCATACCTCATAAGGTGTAGTATTTGCACCTTTCTTGACTTGTACTCTGTTCAAGGTATAAACTATTGTACTTACAGCTTCTCTCCAATATTTCTGTGCAACCTTTTTCTCCATCATTAATGTTCTGGCACAATCCATGATAGATCAATTTCTTCTTTCAGCTATACCATTCTGTGGTGGTGTCCTAGGTGTGGACATCTGTCTTTTTATCCCTCAGTCATTGCAAAACTTGTTAAACTCATTAGAAATGAACTCACCTCCTCTGTCAGATCTCAGACATTTCAAACTCTTACCTGTCTCCTTTTCAACTTTTGCCAAGTACCACTTAAATAACTAGAATGCATCAGGTTGTTCTTTAAGAAACATAACTGTCATCATCCTAGAGTAGTCATCTACAAATAGAATAAAATATTTGTCTCCATAGTAAATTTTCTCACTAATAGGTCCACAAAGGTCAGTATGAACCAATTCTAAATATTCTCAGAAGTAGGAGTTTTGCTCTTAAAGCTAGAATTAGTCATTTTTCCCAATTGACATTGCTTACACATTGCATTCTCAGGTTTTTTAACTTAGGCAGCCCTGTAACCTTTTTCAATTTACTTATGCTTACCAAGTTATCAAAGTTAACATGACATAGCCTCTTATGCCATAACCAAACATCATTATATTGTGCAAACAAGCATTTCTCTTCAGCTAAATCCAGATAGAACAAATTACATTTTGTTTTCTCACCACCTCCAACTAATTCTCCATTGGTATCATAGATCTTTTCTTTCCTATGATGGAATTTAACTCTGTAACCAGAAGTGTTCAGCTGTGAAACACTCAACAAGTTATACTTAATATCATCAACCCAATACACATCATCACATCTAATCTTGTCAGTCAATTGAATTGATCCTTTCCCTTTAACTCTACAAGGTGTATCATTACCAAACTTAACATATCCACCCTTACATTGATCTAAGGTTTCAAATTTGTCCTTATCACTTGTAATGTGATGTGAACAACCACTATCAATAATCCAATGACCACCTTTGCTCATATAAGAAATTAGTGCAGTTTTCTCATCATCATCAGAATTATCTTCCATTGCAACATACACAACTTCTATATCATTTCATCAGATTTATTAGATTCACTATCAAAAGCTTCTTCAGCTATATAACAAGATTTCTTACTTTTGTCTTTGTAATCCTTGTACTTTATGTAGTCTCAGTGATCCTTTCTGTCTTTGTAGTTGCTTTCTCTTCTTTCATCTTTCTCATTCTTATCATGACATCTAGCAGCAATATGACCAACTTTGTTACAAGAAAAACAAATAATAGGAAGTTTACCTTTGAATTTTCCTTTTCCTCTAGCTAGTCTCCTTGCCATAAGTGCCTCAAGTTATTCTAGATCATTATCTGAAGTGTCACTATCACTGCTCACACATTTCTTTCCTTTCCTTGATTTGATGATGACCATCAGGGAATTGAATGCAAATTCAACAACTTGTGGAGTATAGTTATCAAAATTTGACATCTCAAATGCAGTAAGTCTGCCTACCAAACTTTCCAGAGTCAAATTGTTGTTAGGAGTACATCTCAGTTCTTGAATTGCAGATAATCTAATAGAATAAATAGGAAGAAGTGTTCTCAGTACCTTTCTCATGATAGTTTCATCATCAATGGTTCCCTTAGCTCCTCTAATAGCATTTACAACTTCCTTTATCCTATCATAATATTGCATTTTATTTTCTCCTTGCATTTTTTAATCATCAAACTTACCTCTCAAGATTTCAAATTTGGCTCTTAGTACTATGATAGCTAAATGTGGGCCTCTAATTTAGCCATACACTTCAACATGGTCATTGTTCTTTAGCTGCATACAGGAATGAATATTGATTCATTCACCCTACATGTCTGGAAGAGTCGACCTGTTGCCTTCTAGAAGGAAGGAGTATGAGCTTGCTCTCAGGTCATTGCAAGCTCAGTGACTGCACCAAAGACCTAAATGAAGGATTTAAATAAATGATTAATCTAAATGCAAATGTAGTTTGTTGTTCATTCAAAACTAATTAGGATTCATTTTAGAAGCACCAAATTGAGTGTGAGATATTCATTTTAATAACACAAAATCAAAAGTGTGCTCTAAATTAGATTGATTTGCTTTAAAGTAATAAACAATAAATATTAAATAAAAATTATGCTAAGAATGCAAGAAGCTAAAACGAAAATGCAGCATAATAACATTAAGAAAAAATTAGGATCCTTTGTGAGGGAAAAGAGTTTCTCTTTTATAGAAATCTCTCTCGAATCTATGTCGAGATTGAACAAAAAGAGTGGCTCAGATTTGATTGAAGAAGCACAATCCATGTGCAAGTGATTCGATTGGTCGAGAGAGTCAGTTGACTGAACTGACTGATTAGTTATTTTAGAAACTTCCAAAATCAATTCACAATTAACTGAAATGTTTCTAAAATGATAAACAGTAGAGAATCAGTTAACTGAGTGGAACTAGATTGTTTCCATTTTGATAAATCAGTTATCTGGATTTGATGATGTCATATGCATTTTTAATAAATTAATTCATTTTGAATGCACATTTATGATTTTATAATTAATTTAATTCCTTTTTGATTTAATTGACAATTTTGTAATTTTTATTTAATTAATATGTCATAATATCAATTAAATAATTAACATAATGTTTATTTGCCAATGTAATGTGATTTTAGGAATTAATTAATTAATCAAGTATGATGATCGATTAGGACCTAGGGTGTAGGTCAGATCAGTTTGAATTCGATAATTGCCTGTTTGATTTAGGACTTAGGTTTAATCAAGATTAGGGTTTCTTGATTAATTGTTGAGATTGGGGGTCTAGGGTTTAGGTGACCATTTTTAGGTGATTACATTTGCCCCTCTTTGAATTGATGTGTGATCAGTGCATTGATTCAAAGACTTGTTAGCAAGAAGACTCAAAATAGTTTGATTTGAAGCGATGAAACCATTCTTTTGAAGAAGAAGAAGACCAACTTCGACCTTGATTTGACAAAGATCGATCAAAAGATATAAACAGAATGCTTAGTTTGATTTGAAGCGATGAAACTGAACATCTATCAGGAACTCTTAAACCTTTTTGATTGGTTTGAATGAATAACAAGTTTGATTTGAAGCGATGAAACTGATTACCGTTAAGAGATTTGATTAGCATGAAAATTGACTTGATTTGAAGCGATGAAGCCAATTTTATCAATGTATCTGGTTTCAATAATGAATAACCCATATAAGACTGATCCTGTCTGGTTTTGAGTATATCGATCACTGTATAAGACCATTGATTAGGTTGCCTTTGACTTAAGATGATCTCAACTTTATTTGATGTGATGAAGCTGAGATGCCCCAAGCGATGGGGTTATGATTGAGGATTTGATCACTGGAATATTGATGTCCTGATCCTGCCCCCTCGAGAGTGAAATCAAAATATGGCTAGGTGCCCCAGTGATGAGAAGAAATTTGATTGATTAGACAATTTAGGAATAAATTGATCTGATTAGAAAGAGGTCCCACATGGTTAGGACAAAATCTATACTTGATGAGAGGTCCTGTTGACCGAGATTCACCAATAAGATACATGGATTGATTAGAAGAAAAGCATGAGAGATTTCTATTGGTTGTGTAAGTGGTCAAATTCAGATTTTGATTTCGATCCTGAAAATAGAATCAGGACAGTTGATTGAGAAAAAAGCCAAAAATACTGTGCAAAGACGGCTGAAAGGCCATCAAATTTCAGCTAACATTTAGTGAGAAAGGGGGTGGCAGATGGGTGGTGGGGTGGCTGAGCAGAGGCACAGGGAGGGTTTGGCGGAGCAGAGGGAGCGGCACGCGGAGGGGAGCGTGGGTGGAGGAAGCAGTGGCGGGCGGTGGGAAGGGAAGCAGGTGGCGGGGAGAAGGCAGAGAGGTAGGGAGAATTGCATAACACAAAGGGGAGGCGAAGTAGGGTAGCAGCACGAGCGAGTGAAGGAAGAGTAGGTGGAGGGAGAGTGGAGGTGGGTTGTGTAGGGTTTAGAGGAAGGGAAGCGGGGCAGTGTTGGAAGGTGAAGCGCGCGGGTTGGAGGGATAAGGGGAAAGTGAAGGGAGGGGATGGGAGTTTGTAGTGCGTGGGAAGTGAGTGGGGAGAACTATGTGTGCGGGGAGAGGAGACGGGTGGGCGGGATGGAAGGTAGTGGAGAGTGAAGCACGGGTGGGGAGGAGGAAACAGCGAGGGTGGGGGCTTAATCCCACATTCATGGGGGGTTTGAACTTTTGTTTATTTTTATACTAAGTGCTTCCACTTAGTATGTAAAGCAAAATGGTCGTAGGATTTGGTAGCCACTGTTTAGGATTGGACGAGCCTAAACATTGTTAAACAAATTAACAATGTTAGGCAAATCGCTAAATAAATTAACACTGTTAGGCAAATCGCGTAGTTAATGACAAAGCTCAACAAAAAAATTTCAAATTTAAAACCAACTATGCAGCCTATCTCGATCTGAGCGCCAAACAAATAATCTGCCTCGATCCACGTACAAAAGGTCGTACGACCTCTATTTATAAAAAAAAATTGTGACAGATTCAACTTTGTCTGGACATAGGCGTGTTTATAGTCATTTTTGACCGAAATAACATTTCGGACGCAATCGTGGAGTCAGATTTGACTCAAAATGAATAGAAAACAAAATTAACATAGAATTTAATAATGAGGCCTGAAATTGATTTTCAGCCCCTCGGTGGGTGCCAGAAATGTGTGTGCTAAAAGTGGCCTCTACTTAGCTGAACACTTCAACATGGTCATTATTCTTTAGCTGCATACAGGAATGAATATCGATTCATTCACCCTGCATGTCTAAAAGAGTTGACTTGTTGCCTTCTAGAAGGCAGGAGTATGAGCTTTCTCTCAGGTCATTGCAAGCTTAGTGACTACACCAAAGACCTAAATGAAGGATTTAATCTATATGCTGAAAGTAAAATGCTCTGATTAATCTAAATGAGTGCAAATTTGTTGTTCATCCAAGCTACTTAAGATTCAGTTTTAGAAGCACTAAATGAAATGTGAGATATTCATTTTAATAACACCAAATCAAAGTGTGATCTAAATTAGATTGATTTTCTTGAATTGAAAGTAATAAAAAACAATACTAAACAAATGAATGCTAAAATGCTAAAAGATAAGATGAAAATGCAGTATAATAACATTAAGCAAAAATTAGGATCCTTTGTGAGGGAAAAGAGTTTCTCTTTTATAGAAATCTCTCTCGAATTGATGGTCGAGATTGAACAAAAAGAGTGGCTCAGATTTGATTGAAGAAGCACAATCCATGTGCAAGTGATTCGATTGGTCAAGAGAGTCAGTTGACTGAACTGACTGATCAATTATTTTAGAAACTTCCAAAATCAGTTCACAGGTAACTGAAATGTTTCTAAAATGATAAACAATAGAGAATTAGTTAACTGAGTGGAACTGGATTGTTTCCATTTTGATAAATCAGTTAACTAGATTTGATGATGTCATATGCATTTTTAATAAATTAATTCACTTTGAATGCACATTTATGATTTTATAATTAATTTAATTCCTTTTTGATTTAATTGACAATTTTGTAATTTTTATTTAATTAATATGTCATAATATCAATTAAATAATTAAGATAATGTTTATTTGCCAATGTAATGTGATTTTAGGAATTAATTGATTAATCAAGTATGATGATCGATTAGGACCTAGGGTTTAGGTCAGATCAGTTTGAATTCGATAATTGCCTGTTTGATTTAGGACTTAGGTTTAATCAAGATTAGGGTTTCTTGATTAATTGCTAAGATTGGGGGTCTAGGGTTTAGGTGACCATTTTTAGGTGATTACAAGTACATTCATATCACCTCCATAGATTTTTTGAAGATCATCCCACATCTTCTTTGCACTTGTACAGTCCTTGATGTCCTCAAATTCATGATAGTTCAGAGATGATGCAAGTTCCAAAATTGCTTGATTATGTTCATGTTTTTCTCTTAATTGTGGAGCATTCAGAACTCCAGTAGGGGCTACATATTTTGTTTCAATATGTCATTTAGCAGAATCACCAATACCAGCCAAGTGAAGTTTCATCAAACTTTTCCATGCAGGAAAGTTTTCCTTGTTAATCTTTGGTCCATCCCTTTTCTACATCTTGATCTTTATCTCCAAGTTCCTTCAAACTTTTTCAAGAGAACAAAGCTCTTATACCAATTGTTAGAATGAATTTATAATAACTAAGAGGGGGGGTGAATTATTTATCCTCAGGTCCAGATGTGCCCATATAAAACTTTATACCATTTCAACAACTCAGATCTTCTCAGCAGCAATAAACAACAAAAGTGTACAGTTTACTGTACTAATGAAATAAGCTTACAGAAACTTAACAGTAAAACACAACATAAGCATTCACACATTTTGACACCATGATTTAACGTGGAAACCCAATATGGGAAAAACCACCAGTAACATACTACCAAAATTTCACTCTTCAGAAGTGATGCCCTGTTAGGAGCCAACCCTGTTAAAGGTTACAAAATACATTGTCAAATGTGACCTGGTTAAAGGATTTAATCACCCTGTTAGGAGTGGCCTTGTTAGAGGAATTAGAACATTCCAATCTGAATGTCACCTTGTTCAAAGGATTTATAGAATGACTTTTAATTCAACCTGGTTAAAGGATTTGAACTAATACAATGGTTAGAAAGTAATCAACAGGTGTGATCTGATACATACAACTCACTTTGCAAATCCAGATCCAATTTCAGCTCTAACGCTAATTCACTGAGTGGCCTCCATTTTCTTCAAACTTCATATCTACTTGGAAATCTGTCAAGCAATCTCTCTCTGCTTCTCTGTTCAGCCTTCTCTGCTAGGTTTTTCCAATCAGTCAATTAACCAAGCAATACTCTTGCATACAAATTCTCCTTACACATGGATACATAACAATAACCATAGTAGGTTATATTATACCTCTCCATCTAGGTTAGATAAATATTTTTCCGCTTAATCAAGATCATAGATCTTAGGTTAGGTTAGATCCAACGGATTTTTCATCATTACATTTAATTTACTTCTCCAATACATTCATTAATTAAACATTGAATCCATGTGTTAATAATGGTTTCCCATGCATTAAATGAGTGTGGACCAATCTTAATTAACAATGCATATCCCAATAAAATCAACTATGTCAGACAGAGATCTCAAATCTCATCAATAAATAAAATATTGTTGCTCAGCTTTCTCTGTCTCCCTCGGCATTTCACTGGCGCTCAGCATCATCTTTCCTTTGCTCAGCATCACCTTTCACTTTTCTTGGCATCGACTTTGCTTTGCTCGGCGTTGACCTTCCAGTGAATTGTCAGTGAAAGATAAAAAACATATCACTTTTCCAAAGTGCCAAATGATCAAGTACCCTGGTGTATACTCATAACTCAGCCATTTCCTCGGTCTTCTTGTTATCCTATTCTTCAAATCTTCATCAATCAATAGATATGGTACTCAAACATACAGCAATAGTCTCACTAGTTAAGGTTTGACATCAATGAAAAAATAACAATTGTCTACATTGTAGCAATCTTTCCAATAAAAACCACCTGGGACCGGTAACCTAAAATAATTCTCTTATAAAGTGAGCTTGGTAAAGAGCCAACCTTGTTAAAGGTTACAATGTACACTTTTAGGTGTGACCTTGTTAGTGGATTTATCACTAACAATTCCCTTGACCAATCATTCACTATGGGGTCAACAAGAAAACAATCAACATTCATTGAATGTCATAATAAAGACTGTTAAGTCCCACTTGGTTAAGAGATTTTTCTGTAACAATGGTTAAACTAATATAGTAATGATTTGACTCAAATACAACTCTATTTGTAGATTTCAGATCTATGCTAAGTACATAATACCTCTGATCAGTAATCACTTAAGTCCCTCATATTCTTCATACTCTGTTCTTCTCGGCAAATACTTTTTCTCTATCACTCGGCGTTGTCTGCACAAATGCTCAATTATGTCTTCAACCAGTTTGATCAGTCATGCATGAAGTCAATCTCTTCAGCATGTATGCGCACATATGTATATGATTCATAATGAATCTCTTGTCTCTTATATATACATCATAAATCATTTAATTTCCATCCTTAGATTTTTTTTCTTGATCTCCATCATTGATTTTTCCACTTCACCATTCCTCGGCAGTTGTGTCAAAAATATGTTTCAATCTCCTTCATCTAATCATTTTGAATTTTCATATCTGTTTGATCAAAATAAAAAACATTATCAATTACCTCGAAATCATAAACAATTTTCCAGCTCAACATCTTATTCGGCCTTTAGTTTGTTTTACTCAGTCAATACTGTGATGCGTCATTGCTACATAGCTCGGTTAACACTGTGCTCAGTATACACTATGTTTACTTGGTGTCCACTGTTACAACTTGGTGTATACAAAACTCTTCAATTACCGACCACATGAACTTTTTTTATTCCAGATCTTCAATCCATAATAGATGTTTGTTATCACGATTGATACTTAAATAAGTTGACATCAATGACAATACATTAACTGATTAATGTCGATCATCACATTAGTAACTCGATTGATCATCAACTCAATGACTTCAAACATACAATCATTTGTAGTTCATCAATCTCTCCCTTTGGCATTGATGGCAACACAATATGAAAATGTCATAGAATACCAAACTTCAGTTCTACAACTATATGAAAAATATTGTAGCTCTCCCTAGCTTGTACATTGAATATGTTTAATCACTACACAACACTAAAACTTACAATGCACACTCTCCCTGCAGATTTGACTCATTTCAATCTTCTCTCCCTAAAATGGATAGATATTTAATTTATCTCCCTTTCTCTTTTCTCCCTTTCTCCCTTGTAGTGGATCGATATTTCATTGAATCATCTCTCCCTTTGACAACAATTCCAAAAGGAAAATATACAACTCTTCAGTAGCCAAAAATATCTCTGGGTTTTTGGTTCAGATAAGGTACCTTGCAATGTACTGATATGCAATGTTGGTCCAGTTATCATTTTGCGTCAACATGATTGATATTCTGATAAAATGTAGGTTGATACAACCTCCTATTCATTTTAGTGCCCGATAGACAAGGGACGGACCCCTAGTCTATTCCTCAAGTACTCAAATGTATCATTGGGTAAGGGTTTGGTGAATATTTCATCTAGTTGTTCTTTTGATTGTACATATTCTAGTGTCACTTGTTTTTCTTATAATTGTTCCCTCAAGTAGTGATACTTTATAGATATATGATTTTTTTGCCTGCATCACTGGTTCTTAGTAATGTTAATTGCACTAGTATTATAACAATAAATTATCACTGGGTTAGTGATCTCTTCATTCATACCTTTCAAAAGTTGTTTTATCCATGCAATGTTCAAACAGTTTGTAGCAGCAGCAACATATTATGCTTCTGCAGTTGACTGAGATATGCATCCTTTCTTCTTACTAATCCAAGTAACTAATATTTTTTGCACAAAGAATGCTCCACCAGTAGTGCTCTTTCTATCATCAATTTTTCTAGCCCAATCAGCACCTGTGTAAAATTTCAGTTCAAACTTGCCTTCTTTCTTGTACCACAATCCATAATCTTCACTGTTCTTCAAATATCTAAACATTCTATTTAAAATGGTCATATGTGATTCCTTAGGATTAGCAAAGTATCTTTCTACAATTCAAAATGTGTGCAATATCTGGTCTTATTATCTTTTGTCAATTTCTATCCAGTGACCATAGGGGTACCAACTGGTTTTGAATCTTCCATTCTGAATATCTTCAATACTTCCTTGATGTACTTTGATTGAATAATGTAGATTCCTTCATCCTGTTGTAAAATTCACAAGCCAAGAAAAAGTTTGATCTCTCCAAACATTGACATTTGAAATTCTTTTCTCATTTCCTTAGCGACCGATTTGCATAAGTTATCATTTCCTCCAAATATAATATCATCAACAAAAATTTCAGCAATTAGAATCTTATCATCATTTCCTCCTTTCAAGTACAAATTATTGTTATCACTTGTTCTAACAAATCCAATACTGATAAGATAGGAGTGTAGTCTTTCATACCATGCTCTCGGTGCTTGTTTCGGTCCATACAAAGCTTTGTGCAACTTAGATACCATGTTTGTCTGATTAGGATCAACAAAACCTTTAGGTTGTTCAATGTATACATCTTCTTCTATTATCCCATTCAAAAATGCAGATTTAACATTGATCTGATATACTTTAAATCCTTTGTAAGCAACATAAGCAATAAATATTCTAACTCCTTCAAGTCTAGCAATGGGTGCAAAATTTTCTCCATAGTCAATACCTTCTTCTTGTGCATACCCTTTGCATACTAGTCTTGCCTTATTTTTTGTAACATCTCCATTCTCATTCAATTTGTTTCTGAATATCCATTTGGTTCCAATTACATTTTTATCACTCGGTCTCGGTACCAATTTCCATGTTTTGTTATTCTGTATCTTCTCAATTTCTTCATTCATTGCCTTAATCCAATCATCATTTACAAGTGCATCTCTAACAGTTTTAGGTTCAAATTCACAAATCAAATATGTGTTATCATTCAAATTACTTCATGTCATCATGTCATCTCTCTTGTCTCCAATAATCTGATTTTGTGGATGATTTTTTCTTAGATATTTTGCAAGTACAAGTTGAGTTCTGTGTTCTTCATTATGTTCTCCAGTTGGTGTATGATTATGATCTCCAATTGCAACATCTTCCTGATTCTCGGTTGGTGCATTATGATGCCAGATAACATTTCCCTGTTGCTCAGTAATGTTAGTTAGTTGCTTAGGAAAAGTGTTGGGTTCTTCAATGTAAATAAATTTACTGTAGTCTTCTAGTTCTCTTTTACTTTCAACATCATTCTTCTCAGAAAATTCATCAACTCTTACATTTTCACTTCCCATGATCTTGTTAGAAGAATTTTTCAAACATTCATAAGCTTTTCTCTTAGTATAATATCCAAGAAATATTCCTTCATCACCTTTTGAATGAAATTTCTCATTTCTATCATATTTCATAATATAGCATCGACTTCCAAATATTCTAAAATAACTCACATTAGGTGTGTAACCATACCATAATTCATAAGGTGTTTTGTTTGAATCTTTCTTCAATTGTACTTAGTTCAATGTGTATACAATAGTACTAACAACTTCCCTACAGTATACTTGTGTAACACTCTTTTCAATCATCAACATTCTAGCACAATCCACAATGGATCTATTTCTCCTTTCAGCAATCTCATTCTGTTGTGGTGTCCTCGATGCAGAAAAATTGTCTCTTAATTCCATGATCATTACAAAATTTAGTGAAATCATCAAAAATAAATTCTCCTCCTTTGTCTGATCTTAAACATTTAAGTTCTTTACCAATTTATTTTTCCACTTTAGCTTTGTACCATTTGAACATCTTAAATGTTTCAGATTTTTGTTTTAAGAACATGACAGTCATCATTCTAGAATAGTCATTAACAAATAAAATAAAGTATCTATCACCATAATAACTCTATGTTCTCATAGGTCCACATAAGTCGGTATGAACTAGTTCGAAAATAGCATTAGATGAAAAAAAAAATCTCTTAAAACTAAATTTTGACATTTTTCCCATTTGATAATTCTTGCACATGACATGGTCAGGTTTAGATATGCTCAGTAAGCCTCTTACTTTCCTTTTCTTACTGATTTTAACCATGTTGTCAAAATTCACATGACATAACCTCTTATGCCACAACCACACATCTTCATTTCTAGCCATCAAACAAGAAATTTATGCAGATTCAAGCTAGAATAGATTACCTTTTGATTGTTCTCCAGTGTTGATCAACTTTCTTGTTTCTTCATAGATTCTACATTTTCTGTTCTCAAATGCAAATCGTTGACCTGTGTTATTTAACTGTGAAACACTCAATAAATTTTAATTAAGACATTTCACCCAATATTCATTCTCACATTTGATCATATTGTTCAACAATATAATACCTTTTCCTTTTACTTGACAAGGTGTATCATTTCCCATTCTAACAAATCCGCCATTATAATGCTCAAGAAATTCAAAATTTTCTTTATCTCTAGTCATATGATGAGTAAAACAACTATCAATAATCCAAACATCATTCTTGCTAACTTTAGAAATAAGTGTTGTTTCAACATACCTTTCATCTTCTTCTTAATCTTCTTTCATAGATACAAACATTGTCTCAATATCTTCATCAGTGTTGGTGTCGGTGTTAGTGTCGGTGTCTTCATCTTTATTTTCAACAAGGTAACATGATTTCTTTCTTTTTTCTTTGTAATCTCGGTTACCCCTTCTATCATATTGTCGGTTACTTATATATTCTCGATCATACTTTCTGTCATTAGATCTTTCATTGTTTCTTTCATTATTTTTCCTATTAGGGCATTTGGCAGCAAAGTGTCCAATTTCTTTACAATTAAAGCATATCAATAGTAGTTTACCTTTATATCTTCCTTTACCTTTATGCATTCTTCTAGCCATTAATGCTTCAAGTTCATCAAGTTCTCTCTCATCACTATCACTGTCACTATCATTTCTTACCATGTGTTCGTTACCGGATTTACTAATTTTTAGAGATGACATAAATGCAGACTCAACAGTAGGAACAACACTATTGTCAAAATTGTTCATCTCAAATGAAATCATTCTACCGACTAGACTATCAATTGTAATATTATTTCCAGGTGCTTCTCTCATTTCATGTATTGTAGAGACTCTAAACACATAAATAGGAAAAAAAAAATTGAGAATCTTACTTACAATAGTGTCTTCATCAATAACTCCACCTGCTCCATGAATAACATTCACAACCTCCTTGATTCGGTTACTGTATTGTGTTATGTTTTCTCCTTCTTTCATTCTCATGTCATCAACTTTCCTCTAAGACTTTCAGCTTTAGCTCTTTGCACATTTACATCTCCTCCATGAACTAGTGTAAGTGTGTCCCACATCTGCTTGACAGTTGAACATGTCTTGACATCTTAAAATTCAACATCAGATAGTGAAGAAGCAAGCTCTATCATCATAGTATTTTGTTCATGTCTTTCTCTTAGCTGATCAACAATCAAAGGTCCAATGGGTAAGGTGAACTCAATATCCAGGTATTGTGTGACATCATTTCCAATCTCTGATAGATAGTCTCATTCTTCTCTTCCATGTTGATAAGTTTTCCCTTTTCAGCTTAGGCACATATTTCTTATACATCTTGTGATCTTTAGTGTAAGTCCTTTAAAACTTTCCTTCTAAGCATTATATGCTCTGATACCAATTGCTAGATAACTTAGAGAGGGGGTGAATCAGTTATTTCTAGTTATCCTACAGTCCCAAATACTCCCAGATGTATATAACAACAATTTTAAATATATAAATCAACTCAGTGAAGTATGAACTGTGATCTCAAACTTAATTACTGAGTAGTAGTAAATCAATACTATTATTACTGATCAATGCATATAAAGTAATATGTAAATAAAAATAACAATCCAACACATCCATACACATTAACACATATATTTTTAATGTGGAAACCCTGCTAAGGGAAAAACCACCCGGGATGGGTAACCCAAAATAATTCACTCTTCTGAAGTGAGCTAAGTAAAGAGCCAACCCTGTAAAAGGTTACAATGCATGCTATTAGGTGTAACCTAGTTAGAGGATTTATCACTAGTAGTTCTCCCTTGACCAATCATTCACTATGGCTTCAATAAGAAAACAATCAACATTCATTGAATGTCATAATAAAGACTGTTAAGTCCCACTCAGTTTAGATATTTTTCTGTAACAATGGTTAAACTAATACGATAATGATCTAACTCAAATACAACTCTATTTGCATATTTTCATATCTATGCTAAGTACATAATACCTCTGATCAATAATCTCTTAAGCCCCTCATATTCTTCATACTCTGTTATGCTCGATAAATACTCTTTCTCTCTTACTTGGTGTTATCAACACAAATGCTCAGTTCTATCTTTAACCATTTTGATCAGTCATGCATGAATTCAATCTCTTCAAAATTTACGCACACATATGTATATGATTCATAATGAATCTCTTGTCTCTTATATAGACATCATAAATCATTTAATCTTCATCCTTATATTTTTCCACTTGATCTCCATCATTGATTTTTCTGCTTCAACCTTCCTCGACAGTTGTGTCAAAAACACATTTCAATCTCCTTCGTCTGATCATCTTGAATTTTTATAGTCATTTGATCAACATAAAAAACATTATCAATTACCTCAAAATCATAAACAATTTTCCAGCTCAGCATCTTAGTCATCCTTTGGTTTTTTTTACTCGGTCAATACCGTGATACATCATTGATACCTAGCTCGGTTAACATTGTGCTTGGCATACACTATATTTACTCAGTGTTCATTGTTCCAACTTGGTGTATACATAACTCTTTAATTAGTGACTGTATGAACTTTGTTTATTCTAGATCTTCAGTCCATAATAGATTTTTGTTACCACAATTGACACTCAAAGAATTTGACATCAATGACAATATAGTAACTGATTAATGTCTATTGTCACATTAGTAACTCGGTTGATCATCAAATCAATGACTTCAAACATATAATCAGTTGTAGTTCAATGACTTGGAGACATTAAGGATTTCAGATACTAGGGTTAAAGATGACTCAAAAGCAAGTTAAGGCTAAGGTCAAAACTAAGATAAAGACGCAACAAGTAAGGAAAATTTGGACGGTGGGCATAATCCCTCGATTTCCAAGATAGATCAATAGTTAATCTTTGAGGCATTGTGCCTGCGTGTCACGTGGCTCGATCAGATCCAAAATAAGATACCTGGGTAAAAATAAGAAAAGATCCATGGCTACATTTTAAATAGAGTCAATTATTTTTCTTTGAGTCATTGATACAGGCTCCTCACACCACCTGTGACCGTTGTAATTCAAATATTCAGATTTGATTTTAGGGTTTCATGGCGGTGGCATGGTCTTTCAAGTTGCAGACAGGGAAGATGGATCAAGCCAACTTTTCTGATCAAATTTATGGTGATGGGAGATGTATTCATGGTTGTATCTATTCTTCTAAGATATTTCCCAAGTGCATTGATGAGCAGATTTGACTGGTTTAGGGTTTCTACATTGTTTATTGAAAATCTATTGTAACCCTAATTATTCCCTAACTGATCATATAGATTGACTCCCGAGTCTGTGTGCTAGGGGAGGTTGTATATAAGTAGTTTTAGAAGCTTTCATAGCTAGGTTTTTCAGCTTATGCAAGAATTTCTGTGGCATTCTATCTGCCCTCGGGTTTTCATCTGTTTGTAATTTCTCATTGAATTCCAGATTATGCAAAGGTTTTCTGTGACATTTTCTTTGTCCTCAATCTTTTTCTTGTCTGTATTTCTCTTACTGAAGCATAATATAGTGGTTAATGTTAGATAAATCTTGGAGTTCTTGAGCCTTCTTTCTTTCTACATTGTTGTGCACTATTGTGGGTGATTTATTTAGATGATCTTGTGGATATTTTTCAATCCCTTATCATTTTGTCTCATTTCTATGCATATTTTCTAGAGTGAATGTCTGTCTGCAGGTCATAGTCTGAGTATATTCCATTGAATATGCTATTGTTTGTAAATTTTATTTCCTTGAATAGCCTCTTTTCATTCCAGACCTCTCTATGAAACACTTATGTAAGCCTATTCAAGAAGTTGTGCTCTTCTAGATTCAGGAATTTCATGCTAGTTTGGTCAATGTGTTATGATTCATGTTACCTTTGGTGCATCACCTAGTAGGTTAAGTTTGATTTTCAATATTTCCCTTCAGTTCTCCTTCTATCCCTTTTCCTTCCAAGCTTACTTTCATGTTTAAAAGAAAATGAGGTAATTATCCAAGAGGAACCGGCCTAGAATTTGGAGGCTTGACTTCAGTTAGCAGAGGTCCCACAACCTAGAAGTGATTCCCATGTTATACTGGATTATTAGGCTCAAGTGCTTAATAGGGTGCAAAATTTAGTTTATAAAAAATATGGCATGCCCAGTGGGACCACAAAAAGAAGTTCATCTTGTAAAGCTATATTGTCTCTGATATGCTGATAACATAATACAGACCTTGAAGTGGTCATTGTCTTGCATATCTAGTGACTCTAGAAGGTCTACTGGTTTCAAAGGATCAAGTGCTGGTATGTTTCAAATCTTTCATATTCAAAATTCTAGCTAATTACATGAGTAGACATGTCAAGTTATTATGGAAAGTCAGGTTACTCACCATCATATCATGAAAAGAATGCTCAATGGGCTAAGCAGCAACCATATGAAAATCATCGAAAAGCGGTTTTTTGTCCAAGTTACCATATCATAGTAGGTTGTCAATATGTTCAATATGCTCCCAATCAATATGTCTCTGCACAAGCTTATGAGTATGATATCCAATGTCAAGCATCATGGGCACAAAATAAAAAACAATAGAGTCAAGAGTAGCAAGGTCATCATGCTTACCACCCACCCCCTTCTCTGCCTGATTGGCAACAGATTCATAATTATAACTAGTCCCAAGGAGACTATTTCATGCCTAATCAACATGAAGATATTTCCAATCAGCCTCAGAGCTTGGAGTTTGTTAAAATGAAGGAGGAGAAGTAGGAAGAGAAAAAAAATATGTTTCTTGACTTGATTAAGCAAGTGTCTGAGATCAAGGAGCAACAGGACATCGAAGCTCAATTTATGAGCAGGAGTTATTTTCCAATCAAGTGGTAGAGACTCTAGGTGATGAGCAACAAAGGAACCAATGGGAAAAAGAGATTGATTGCCAAATTGTTGCCACAATTTCAAAGCTGAGATCACAAACTGTTGCACACAAGGATCTTGAGTGTAAGGTTCCAAGCTTCAGGTCTTTTGGGCATGGTGAGTCTCCTAAACCTCATAAGGTTAGAATTTCTATCTGGAGTACTCCCATGTTCCAAGAGCCTACAAATGAAGAGCCTATAGTGCGTTCATTTCCAAGCTTTAGTGACATCCTTCAAGCTCATGAACCTATTATAAATAAATTGCAACCTTATTTTGGTCAACAACATCCTAAGGATTATATTGAGACAGGTCTGGTTGCAAGTGAACAACACCAAAATGATAGGGTCTTCAATTTTCCAAGCTTCAAGAAAGGTATGCCTTTTGTGTACACCCCTGAGTACTCTAAATTTCACATCCCAAGTTTTAAGGGGAAGCCTTTTTTCCAAGAGCCTATATCTAAGGATTTTTAGCCCACCACTCTGCAAGGGCAGTCTATTCAAGACAATTGTTTATCCCAAGAGACCCCTCAGGTCCCTCAAGATATTGAGCTGCCATGGCAATTTTCATGGACTCTACCTCCTAGCTCTCATATGCCAAGTCTTTTTAAGGATACTAGTCAAACATTAGAGAAAATACTTGTGGTAGATGAGCTTTAATGTGACAAAGACAAGAGAAAATTAGAGGTATCAGTGTTGAGTTATGACTGTGACAAGTTGGGACAAGAAGGTGGAGAAATGGAGATTGATGCTCAACCTGAGCTCTTAGTTGATTTGTTTAATGAGCTCACCCTTTTTGTTGAAGGAGAAGAAGACATGTCATTACCTATGGCTGAAGGTCAATTAGGACAAAAGTATCACCATCAGCAAGGGATTGACAAAGAGGAGGATGCCATGTCTTTCTTTGATGAGTTGCCTAGTTTTGCTGAGCAGGATGAGGAAGATAGAGTCATGACCACTTCTGTAATTTTGCACCAGCTAGAGGGAATTCATCCTGATGATATGCTAATTCATGAGAATGCAGTTATGGAAGAGGTTTTCCAAGAAAACACATAGACAAAAGCCTTGAAGAAAATTATTTTTTCAATATCATAGAGGGTTTTTGTGACAGATTATATGAGGAATCTTGGTCCCCTAGGGAAAAGGTTCAAATTTACATTCCTATTGAAAGAGGCCTAGTCTTGGATATCTCTCTTTCTGAAGATCTTATACATGAACATGAGTTGGAACTAATTCTAGACCTTCAGAGAGTTGATAGTTTTGATGAGCTCTTAGCCTGTTTGACAGAAGATGGAAGTCCCCTAACCATGAAAGAGGAGTTGACATGGTTATTCATAATGCAGGACAACCATGAAGATTCATAAAATAACAAGGAGAGTTCTATTTTTAGAATTTTAAGAGGTTTCCCCATCAGATACTTGGCCCAGAAAGAGTTTAATGAAGCATCCTCATATGAGCCATTTGAGGTGAGTAAGTTTGATCTTATTTTTCAGGAGGCAGTTCAATATTTCCTGACATATTTTTATGTACCCCATGTCTTAGTAGCTATCCTCATGCTTATAATGCAAGATATCCTAAGGAGGAAAGGTAGCTATTTTAACATTCCAGTGAATGGTTTTGTTTGACAAATTTTATGTACTGGTTAGTTTAGATTAGGTTAGTTTTTCCCTAGTTTCCTCCAAGTGCTTGTGCACAGTTTTTTCTTGTTTGTATATAGCTCTTTCCCTATTTTTGTTTGTAGTTCCTCCTCCTAGTTTCAATCCTCCTTCCTTCCAGAAGTCTTTATGTGCTCAAATAAAAACTCCTTTCCCAATGGAATGTCATAAGGCCACTGGTTTTATATGTCTAGCATGCTAACATTCAGCAGAAATTGCCAAAAATGTTACCCAAATTTCCCATCCTATCAATTTGGCTACAAGTGGAGTAAATGAGGCTCCCACAAGGGTACATCCCAGCTTGTATTTTTTCTGTATGTTTCTAAGTCATCGCCATGCTCTTTGCATGTTTTCTAGGTCTGATTTTAGCCTTGTTTATATCTTGAAAACCCTCCATGGATTTAAAACCCTATGAATTCATGGTAATCCCTAAGTTCTTGGTGGCCCAGTCTAATTCTTCATTAACTTTTCCATGCCACTTAATCTCTTATTTATTTTTTGGTAAACATATTTTTCTTTTTCACTTCAACTCTAAAATGCCCAAATATTAAAGAAACAATCGAATACAACAGTTGGGAAATATAACTGAATCACTAATTTCCCTCTAAATTTGAAGGTACAACTCCCTTAAGTGATTAATATTCAATGAATTTTGTCCTTTCCTAATTTAATGGGCATTTTTTCTTAACATGAGAACAGAAGAGGTAATCTGAACTAGGCCTAGACAGAAACTAGTTTAGGCAAATAGGTTTAGCTTTTCTATCTAGCAAATTTTAGGACTTTATAAATAATATAAGATCCCAAGATTGGTAATGCAAGAACTGATAATGAAGATGCAAACACAAAACTAAAAGATCAATGATAACATAATGAAAATGAACCAATCTATTTCACAAGAATGTTTCTCATAATCTATGGGTGACACTCAAAATTCCCCTCAATTAACTGTATCAAATCATAATACAGAACCTCAATTTAATCTTGAACTGTAAATCCAATTTAAAGAAACATTCAAATTGATAGAAAGATAAATTCAATGGAATAGTTAAAATATTGGCATTCAGACATAAATGAATTTGACTCAGCAAAAATGAAGTTCTTCACACCAAAATTTAGCCGACCTTTCTATTGATTTTCAAAATAGTACATATAGATCTTCAGAGTTTGATCGTTACAAAAAAAGGGGGAACTAAAACAATTCAACTTAAATAACTAGAAATGATAAACAAATGTTTATCCATTAAAATCTCTATCAAAATTTAGTATAAGAGGGAATATATGTATACTTCCATTTTCTTCCCCTTATCTATTTTCGCCCTATAGGTGGTGACAGCTGTGATGATCGGAATAAGCTCTTCATGTCTTTTGATATGGACATTGGTATATCTGATGAGCCATCGGGAATGATCTTTGGCTAGACTCTTAACCTCATCTACCCAATCTTTCATCTCTTCCATGGCTTTATAAATGCACCCACTCAATTGTTGGAGTTTTGGCACCTTATCCAAGTGAGATGAAGATTGTTCTGCCAATTTATCTATATAATCAGAGAAAGACTTATGCATGTTGGTCACTCCGATCATTTCCTTTCCTTGACCACTTGTCTATGACTCCATGTGAAGACCCTGAAGGAGTTTAAAATATATGTTTTTTTCTTCTTTGATTTTGACATCTGTCTGTTGCAACCCTCCTTCGGCTTAGATGATAATCTCAGTCTTAAGTTCCAGCCTTTGGAGCCATTCAATTAAAGGCTCATCTCCTTTCTGCAAGATCTTGGCCTTTATCGCCTCTTTAGTCTTCATTTTGACTACTGCATGCAACATTACTATGCATTCTTGACACTTCACCCTTTCTAACATGAGAGTCTGCAAATTATTATCAATGTTATTTCTCTCCTTCTCCAACTTTACGAGAGTATCACCCAGCTGCTCAATAACTATAAGCCCTTCAGATTTGAGCCTCTCAATCCATCTTTTACCAATCTTCCCAAAGTGTCTATCTTATTGCAACTTGGCTATGATGGATTGATGCTCTGCAACATTGGGGTCGAAAGTGGTTTGGGCACTAGGAATGTTTGTAACAGGAGTAACTAGATGCCTGATAAAGTTAGTTAGTTCAATGACTTCTGCTTTATGTTGGACTTTAGCACTCTTGAGGTCCTCAAGTTCTTCTTCAATTACAATATTAGTGGATTTCCACCAATCCACTTTAGTATCATGACGAGCCAGTCCCATATCAAATGACTGTAGCTTGAAATCGGAGGTGGTTAAATCCTTGATCCTGCCTTCTTTTGTGGGCTTCGCTACCTCCATGGTGAAGTGCCCTATTTCTGGATCTCAACCTAATGTAGAATATGTCTTCTTTTTCTTCACCTTGCTCATGGTGGTACTATATTGTAAGGCCCATGAAAGAGTATCCTTTCTAGGAGCTCCTTCTTCTATCCTCTTCCTCTTTCATTCTAGAGTTTTCTCTATCCAAGACTCCACACTAGTAACTTTGGTGGCAGAGACCAATTCTTCTATGAAAAAATTCCTAATGACCAGAGGAGTTGATTTAGGTCTGGAAGAAAATGGATTTACTAAAGTAGGAGAGGAGGAAACCAATTTAGTGACTTGAGAAACTTTTTGTTTCTTTCCAACCTCTTCATCTGATTCTGTGGCAGCAATGATGGAACTATCTTCACCCACTTCTACTATAAATAGGGGACCCTTGCCTTACAGTATCTTGGATTGAGGTGTCACCTTGTGTACCCAAAGTGTTGGCTTTAACGGGTTGCTCTATTTCTATATTTTTAATAGGCTCAACCATAGGCTTGACTGGGTCTGTAGGAACAACTTCTTCTGCTAAGCCAATGACAGAAGGCGAGCCATCTCCACATGTCTTGTCCAATGGAATCATCTTTTCAAGAGGCTCATCACCTCTGCCTGCTGGTTGAGCTAGCTCCTTGGCTATGGTCAGGATAGTTGTTGAGGATAATGCAAGAGTAATCCTAGTCACTTTTGTAGGATTTTGTTGAGAAGGAGGCTTCCTTTCCGACCTCTTCCTTCTTCTCGTCATCCATTGGATCTACTGCTCTGTTCTTTTGTAGATCCCACCCATCAAGGTTTGCAAGTCATCGATGGCTTGACCTAGGATGGGTTCAAAGCTTATAGGAAAGGGATTAATCTTCTCTATGTATGTATCATCATACATATGTTGGCCATCATTTTCTATGCCTTCAACTACAATCTTAACATTGAAACTTTTGATTTCTTCAATAGTTAATCTTGCATAGAATCGATCCCTGCTTTCTAGATCATCTTTGCAGTTGGCCCAATAGTCTTCTATATCATCAATGTGATGAATGGTGTGACCCATTTGCAATTAATCTTGGTAATATCTCATAGGATCATACTGGGGCCTCAGAGCATCATATGTTTCCAATTGAAACTTCTTTGAGAATTCTTTCATAACATTCTTTGCATCAGACCGAGACGCACAACTGTAGACTCCAATAGTCATTGGGAAATCATAGCCTTTCTTCCTAGTGCCCGCACAGATCAGGTTCATTGGACTTCTTGCCTCATCACCTCGACCAACACAATCATTTTTTCGGGATACCTGGGAAGCTTCAAAGGTAAATCATCGAATCCTACAAGATGGATGTATGAGAAATTCTCAAATTGGATAAAATAAAGTCCAAATTGGCTAATAAATGCCATGGCTTCTGGAGAAAATATCCTTTCTAGGAAACCTTGTAACTCCTTGCACATCTCATTGAGAATGCATCATTAACTTTGAGATACTCAGTATAACTGTTATGTAATCGCAAACAGGGGAAGAATTTGTAACTCTTAACGTCCTCCAAGAATTCTTCTAGCCTAGGAAGTCCTGGCAAAATTTGAATTGTAGCTAAGATATATAATAAAACTGAGGACATATAGAACTCATTCTAATGCTTAGCTCTATTTAGGGAATTTGAAATATTTTCACTTAAGCCCAATCAATGAAATTATGCTGAAAGAAAATCACCTCAACTAGGAAGAAATGACGCTCAACAAAATTTAGTGCATCTCTCTCACATCTGATCCTGTGAAGCAATACTAGGATGTCTACAATTTATGGCTTTAGTTTCATCTCATATAGTGTTTTAGGAAACTTTTCCTTTGCTCTCCTTGACTCTTGGAACCATGCCTTCATTATTTCCTTCTTCCACACAGTCTTCTTTGCTCCATACTCAGTAACTGCCCAGCTGTATTTCATCTCTGAGTATTCAGCCTGCTCTAGAATACAAAGGGAGTTTTGGATGGAGTCTCGATCAATAGAGAGTAGAACCGAGTCATTGGGAAAAATAATTTTCTTGGTGTCTGGATTATAGTAGGCTATGCATTCTCGAACAAGCTCTGGAGCTTAAATCGCAACAGGAAATCTGGCGGCTTCAACTAACCCACTCTCCTTCAGCTTCTCGATAATGGGATGTATTCTTTCTGCACTCAATCTTCTATGAAAGCTCTGCATTTCAAATAACCTTAGAGAAGTATCTGTGATTTTGTGCCATTAAGAAGAGATACCATTCATCCCATCGAATCCCATAAATTTGGTAGCCATGCTTTGATTGATTTGAATCAGGAACTAGGAATCTATCTCAGGAATATGAAAGCAAGGAACAACTATCACCAAGGGTTTTAGTTTAGACAATTTGACAAACAGATGGTAATTATTGTTTGCAATACTTCACTGATTTTATAACTTCCAGCTTTTTACCATTAACAGCTGACTTCCCGCACCACATGAGTGAAAAGACCTAAGCATTTATGAAAAAGTCTGTTATGAAGTAAAATGACTTTATTTGAATGAATTGCTTTGACTCTATGGGACGTTAAGAAACATCTTTTCGCTTTAGATAAGAATAATGGTAACTTTCTGGAGTTAATGGATAATTACTTTTCCGCTTCCCTTTGTGCAGAGAAACATTGTTGGAGCACTCCCTACTCAAAAATCCACCAAGGACGAATTTTGACTTGTTACTATGCTAAAATGATATATGATGGTTTTATCTGCTTTATTTATGCTTTAAGTCTCCTTACATGTTGATTTCTCTTCATAAATCTCGCGTATAACAATCTGGCAAAAAATGCATCCTACGAGTCAAAACGCACCTATCGGAGTAGCGGAGATGCTACTTTCTACTTTTCTGTCAATAAGCTTTGATCTTAGATTCTTCATCACTTGATCCTTCTTCTGGCCCGCGGGGATTTTTTTTTAGTGCAATAGTATTTCTAGCCCCAAATTATCTATTTTCAAACTCCAATGACCGCTGAGACTTTTGAAATTGTCATCTGTAGAAAATGCACTCTGCAGGTGGTTATCCACCAAGGAGAAGCCCGAAACCAATTTTCCGCCGATGAGACAAAATGAAGTATCAAAGCTAAAGATTCCAAAATCACATAAAATCAATGTTAGAAACCTTCAAATCATGACCTTTATCAGATTTGGGAGCTTAACCTACCCAATACGACATGATCTCAGATAAAAACCCCCTGGCTTACAAAGGAGAAGGTAATTTGGGAAAATCTGATAAATTTTTCTGTAGACTAAAGGGAATAACTAGACTTAGACTCATGAATTGCACAATGTTTTCAAGACTATTACTATGCACTAAACATCCATTTTTCTCTAAAGATATGCAGAACAAAAATGGGGCAACAACTAGCTCTGTCTGGGGACTTGGGCATTCACATGTCCAAGCAAGGAACTCAAGTCTCTGGTTTCACAAAGCTCAATAAAAAGAGGGGCTCACAAAAAAACTAAGGAAAAACATGGAAAGGAAGCAAGGAAAGGAAACCTAACTAAGGAAGACAAAAGTAGGAACTAAATGTAACTATTGTACAATACAGGGGTTACCTATTTTAGATTCAGATCTGGTACAACTTCAAGCCCTGACCGTTGTATGTCAGGGGAAGTGCCTCGCCATCTAGATAAGTCAACTTAAAAGAATTATTCTCAAACACCTTATGGATCTTGAAAGGCCCTTTCCACAGTGTCTCAAATTTTCCATGCATACCTTTAGGTGCCCTATATTTGTCCCATAGCAAAACCATATCTCCTTCCATAAATTTCTAAGGTCTACTCCTTTTGTCAAACAAATTCTTCACATGCATTTGATGTTGTGTGATGTGGTCTACCATTTTCTCTCTTTCCTCTTCAAGCTTGTTTAAATATAGGATTCTCTTTTCTAAACCATCTTCATAGATGCCATCTTCTACTGTTGTCCTCAATTTTCAAGTTTCTAATTCTGTTATGCCCTGCATACCCATCCCTACATTTTGTGGGCAAAATTTTGGGTCCCCCTTTTCTCTTTTTCTCTTCCATTGTTTTCTTTTATTTTCTTTGCTTTCCCTCTAGGCTTTGCTCCTGCTAGAGGGTTGTCCCTCTTTTTTTTTTATTCCTCATTTCTCTGGGACCTGGTCCCGAAGTTTGTTTGTTCTTTCCAGAGCCAGATTTCAGACTCTGAGATTCTACACCATGATGTCTTCTCTCGCGGGAAGGTATGGTCATATGGAATCCCCAGGGCTAGAGTCTGGAGGTTTCTGAGTTGTCAGAAAATTGCAACCTATTTTTACCCTAGGGGTATAAATGGAAATTACCTGTCACTTTCACAGTTACCGCGATTAAAACACTTAGAGCATTTACATGGATATTGAAGTGATTAAGGTGATTAAATAGTGAATTGCTCCCCGTGCTTAGTGGCTAATTGAGTGTGATTTGCAGTGTTTTCTTGTGATCACTTGAAGGTGGACCTCTTGTAGAGCATTTTCTATGTTCATCTTCCTTGCATCCTTCATGTTTCCAGGTTGGTTGTCATTTTTCCTCTGGTTTTCATTCTTCTAGTTTTCTACCTTCCTTTATATTTTTGCGGTGCTCGCTTTGTCTGCTTTTGTTTTCATTTTTTTGCGTTCCTACTTTCTGCGTTTGCTCCTGGTTTGCCTCCTGTTGATGGGTTGGCCTTGCCAGAGGCTTTTTCGTCCTCTATGTAGTTGTAATCTAGTGTATATATTGAACATTGTTTTAGGTTAGCTTCGGTGCCTTCATAATTTATGTACATTGTGTAGATGTTTGTAAATCATGTATATATGCCTTAGATCTCAATATTTTAGTGTGTATACCTCTTGTATATCCTTCCATTCTTAATGAGCTCGTCACACTCCATCATTTCTTGAATCATTTTGTCAAGCTCGTCGAGAGGGAGTCACTATGGTTCAAAATTGGCACCTCACTGGTTCGAGCCATGGTAGCTTTCTCTCACCTGTGTCATGTCACTTTAATGGCGGTATTAATTTCCCATGAGTGGGAATTCAAACCCCATCCCATTTGGCATTCAATTTCCCTCGTGTCGACCCACTTGTCACCATTAATGTCATTTACACCGCCTGTCACGTGGCCACATGACAACCCATGTCAGCCAAGTATGGCTTCCTACTGTCACTTCGACGCGACAACAGCTAGTTCTTCTAGGCTCTAGGTGTCAAAGCCCCCTGAGTTCCATTCCATCTTTTCCATTTGGTTCAAATACCCCCAGAGCCCCCGGGTGTTTATCAGAATCTAGCTCATGTGTATACTCTAGGATTTTGATATATGCTAACACTTTTTGGACAGATGCGGCATGATGATGATTCCCCCGGAATAAACAAAGTTATTGTTATATCATGTTCTGATGATTCTCTGGTCTTGCAGGTTGTAGATTGTGTGATCGAAGATGTCTGAGGTGATCACTCCTCCTGATAGCCCGAAGCTACCTACTACCTCTACCCAGGCGGCCACAAAAACTAAGGCCAAAAAGATGTTGGCTAAGTTTCCACTCACCTCCAAGTACCCAAAGGAGGTCATTCTTGTCGTGTCCAAGGTGGACTCCAAACTATAAGAAATAATAGACACAGAGCCCGGACTTTGGGCTAAAATGCAGGGCTTAATTCAAGCCATATACCGATTGAAGGCCGACGGAGACAATATGGCCACTCACTTGGCCACTTCCAGCATTATAAAGGACGTAAACTTTCCTTATTTGGTGCAATCACCAGAATTGATACTTCAACTGGAAACACTGTAAAATGCACCCACTCAGACTATTCTTCTCCCCAATCCCTGACCATTACAATATCTAGCAACAATCATCACCCTGGACACAACAAATTTTGCCTCGAGGCTGGGGATTCCACAATTCCAGGGGTCCATCATCTTCAACTGGGCCAAGTCATTACAGGAGTTCAAGGAAGCTTCTCTCATCTCCTGGCAATACCTTAACACTCAGTGGTTGAAGTCCCTGAAGAGGGACCATAAAAGGATGAAGTTGGAAATTCCCCATGGGGATTTCAAAGAGCCCATTCAGGTGGACATCATATTTCTATACAGGATCTTTAGATTGCCCCATGCTCAGGATTTCTCAGAATGGATGTACTACTTTCTTTACTACATCACCACCCATAGCCAAACTTTCAACTAGGCAGCCATCATAGCCAATCATGTGGACACACAGCTGAAGGGTGTCATCTAGAGTTCCAAGTTCTATATGACATCTTACGTACTATGAGCACTGGCCCAACAGAGACTAGATTTTCTAGGTTTAAGAATGGTTGGTGAACTTGGAAACGAGTCAGGTCAGTTAACACCATGGGATCATTATCCCCAAGTACAATGGGAACTCAGTTTCCTAAATTTCTACTGAGTAAATGATGCTTCCATTTACCATAATATCCTAACACTTACCCATGACTCTAGGTACCAATTATTGCAGGAGGAGATGAACTTGGTCAGTACTTATGGCCATTATTTTATTCAGTTTCAATACCATACCTACATTTGGGTGACCGACTTTGCCAGGAAACCCTATCTTCTTCCTCGGTATTGTGGGGATAGAATTATTCTCTTGGACAACTGCTAGCAGATCCTAGACCTACATGCCTTCTTCACATTAAAGAAGGTCATCAACGTCCCATTCCTGGTTTCATGTGGAAATTATACCAGCAGCCTCGCCGCAGCAAGGGAGGCAGATAGTGAGTTGAAAAGCCTAGGACTGGTGGAATTCCACCATGACAGGAAAAATTATGATCCTCTAGGTAATATTTCCTTGGCACTCCCTTGGGCATCCCCGCCGCACAAGGAATATATTGAAGACTTTTGGGTGGACTGTCACGACAGTTTTGACCTTCGGGCCCATCAACATTCGCGGATGTCCAAGGGGCTCATGAAGGTGCTCGACCTTCAGACTTTTTCAAAGGGATTTTTAGATGACGGGTTGTTAGAAGACCCAGCATACAAAGGGCAGGGATTAGACAAGTTGGATCTCCCTTCGATGGATTGGGCCACCCTAGAAGACTTGAAAATTGAGGGAGTGTGCCACCCAATTTTGGAGGCCAATCACTAGTATTTTTCTCGAGTGTGTCCCAAAAGCACTCGAAAGGGATCGATTTTCTGAAGGTTCGCTTCAGCTTCTGCTGCCGCTGTCGGACCTAGCACGAGTAAGGGGAAAGAAAAAGAGGGTGCCCCAGCTAAGGTGCCTCCCTAGGGCCCCACCCCCTTAATGGTACAACTACAACAAAAAATGGAGTCAAAAAGGTTGGCCAGCCAACAAATAAGCACATAGATATCCTCTAGTCTCCTTGTGACACCCATGGCATCTGCTTTCCCAGCAGGATCCCCATCATTAGCTGTAATGATGAGAAGATAGACTTTCATTGAGGTGGAGTCTACCAGTATTTTGGAGACCGGGGTCCCATTGCTGAGAAAGAAGAAGAAAAGGGTGACCCCCACTCCAAGTGCAACTGCTAGCCCCAGTATGCTAGATGTACCTCCAGTTGATGTCAGTTCAGATTCCCTCAAAATTGAAGAGATCCCTAATATACCGCCCCCACACGATGATTTTGATGATGTGTTTAGGGCGGATGAAGTCATTAATTTTGATGAGGATATTGGTCATGCAGTTGAGGAGATTGTCACTAAAGATAAAGAAGAGATCCCCACAGAAAGGGAAGTCTCAGAAGAAGAAGTTGCATCAGAACAAGAAGCCTGGGATGAGAGACAAAGGGAGCCTGAGCGGGAGAAAACACCGATCCAAGAGACCGAGGGTGAACCAAGGAAAAACATAGACAAGCAACTGATGGTTGGGGAACCCAGACCCACTGGATCAATTGTACCCCCATTCATCATGCTCCAGATTCCTTCAGTTACTTTGGGTGATCAAGTGCCCCAGAGCACATTTGATGAAGTAGTAAAAGTGGCCGCATTATTAAATTTTGGCCAAAAACCTCACCCACCTCCAGAAAATGTTCCAATAGAGGAAGACATTACAATGGAGGAAAATGTTCGAGCAGACAAGGCCAATGAGGTTGAAGAATAGAAGCAGAATGATTGGGAAGTCCCACAAAATGAAAATGTCGTATCAGTCGATGCTCGGAGGGACAAGGGAGTCCCGGAGGATACAGGTGATATGGAAGCCAGAGAAGGAAGAGTTCTAGATATCACAAAGGAGGACGCCAACATGGCAGATAATACTGAGGCCCCCCAAGAACAGGAACAAGAAAGAGAAAAAGAGCCTGATGATACTGTACATTCCAGGAATGCGCCACTAGATTCTAAAAGGAATCTTGATGCATAGGTCCTAACTACAAAGCCACCCCAACTTCCCTAATGGTTGGTGGAATCAAGAAAAATAAAGGCCCTAGCAGTCACATCAGGTGTTTCACTCTCTTTGGTTGAGATGAAGGCCTGAAATGCAGAGGCTCAAAATCCTAAGAAAGCACAAATAGTCCATACCCTCTGGACTAGTCCCACAGGAAGCACGGTTGCAACAATCGCAACACCTCCAAAAAATGTAGATGCAGCGGTCGTAAGACCCAAAGATTACACTATTACAGAAGTGGCACTAGGGAGGAGGGATAATCAGGGTGAATTGGACCCGCTAAGAGAGGCCACAAAAGCAGTGGAGGCCTGATACATCAAACAAGGCCAGAAGATAAAGGAGGAAAGAGAAACTAATGCAAATCTCCTCGTACTTCTGGTATAAATTACACAACCCCTAGCTGAGATTCATCCAAAAACTTCTACCTCCAGATTGTCGCTTGCACAGGGTGACATGGATTCTCTCAGGGCCATGAAAAAGAAGGCCCAAGCTATAGACAGGTGGATCACCGAGAAAATAACCACCATCAGGCAATTTTTAGTGGTATCACTCCTGGATCTTTATCAGATCCACCTTCTCCTCAGACAGGCAAGTCCCTCTGTTGCCGTGTGGGAAATGGACTTGGGAAATTACGAGAAATGGAAGGCCGGGTTGGAGGGATTTTTCAATGCTGAAGAAGAGGCTGTCACAGAGGCAGGAATTTTGGGGGATGAAACATACGATTCCCTACGGGCACAGTACTCAAGACTTGCCCTCAAGATTGAGGTATGCAAGGATTTGGTTAAGGCCCTAAAAGAGAAGATAACCGCCACCCAGTATCCTTTCGGCCTATTCAAGGCATTTGTGGTAAGGGTATCACAAGTCGATCCCTTCACCATCGGGTCATGCACCTCAGAGGACTATGTCCTCAGGCAGTTTGATGATTTCACGGAGTCCCAATACAGCGCCCCCAGGGATTTTGATGGGAAGAAGTTAACAAGGTTGTCTAAGATGATTCTTCAGACGCACGACATCGTGAAGTTGGTAGATAAATTCTGGAGCGGCGCCGGAGATGTTGAGGAAAAATTGGAGGTTGTTCGTAGTCGTTGGGATAGCATCAGGGGCATGGATGAAGAAGGCATAAGCCAAGTTTTGAAAGCTTTCAAAAATAGTAAAGGGAAGCATGGTTTTCCGGATTCCAGAGATAGTCACTAGTGGGCACAATTTTTGTATTCATTCATTCTTTTGGAACGTAAGTTCCCAGATCCCAGAGTTCTGAATCCAATCATTTTGTATTCTTTAAGTGGCCAGTGTCCTGGTTCCCAAAGATGACTGGTCACTTTCAAGGTAGTTAATAAGGATATCAGAAGGTAGGTGACTTAAGCAAGGCACATTGGCTTGAAAAGAAGGTTCTGACAGGTGGTCTCCCCAAGACGCCACTCCAACATAACACCTAGCGTATCAGGGATAGGGAGCCACTCTTTCATTAATGAGGCATGTTGCCTCAATCCCCAGGGAATTGGATTTCTTCTCTTCTCCCTCCAGCTCTCTTCTTGAGGCCAATTCTTCCACTCCACCTTTCTTGTCTTATTCTTCTGACATGTCAGACCTTTTTCATCTTGAGGTCTTTGTAGCATGTGCAAGTAGTACCGACCACTAGAAATTATATTTTATTAGTTGAGTGTAAAGATAAGTTAGGTTAATTTTAGGGCAAACTTGTGTATAAATAATAAGTCTGACCTCATTCCTAGTGTCAGCGAAATTGATGATTTTGTAGTCCATAGCTAATAGCATTTCAGTGTTTCTCAGTTCTTAGTTGTAGAGCTCAATGCTCCTTATTTTTAGAAGCTTTTAGTAATTATATGCTCCCCTGGAACCACCATTATTGTATGCACCAGTGCTAGCTGGAAACATGTTAATGAAGAAGGAAGGATTCTCTAAATAATTTTGTTAGCATTCTAGTCTCTGGATTAACACTATTTTGTGTTGTATGTTCCTTATGTCCCTCGCTCTAATGTTTTAAGTAGATCAACGACCTTATTTTCCCTCGCTATTGGATAAGTATGAACTATTGGTTCTATGTTTATTCAGTATTTAGTGTAGCTTGTTAGAGCATGGTTGATGTTTTGAATGTTTAGCATAAACTATAAGTAGATGAAATACTTCTAACCCTGACGTATCTTTTGAAGTTTATTCGATAAAGTTAATGAATGCTTGCAGGAAACCCCACTTACCTAAGTCCCCGAAATAGATGAGCTGAGATAACCAGCTATCCCCCTGAACAAAATATTCACACTCCCAACTGAATCCCTGCGTTGTCAAGACCCAACTCTCAGGTGCTTGAAGGCCCGGAGAATCTCATTTCTCCATACCACCTTTATAGGTGAAGTTGGCCGATACCCCAGTACCCAGTGACAACTTACATCTATTGGCGGACCCAGTCACAAAACCGCATCAAAAAATTCCAATGGCAATGGAAGACTGGCCTAAATTCCATAGACCAGTTCAAAGGGGGAAACACCAATAGCTCTTTTGGGGGTCACTCTATCTTCCCAGAGTGCTTCATGTATTTTCTTATGCCAGGTTCTCTGATTATCTGCCATGATCTTTTTCATAATGTTTACCATGTTCTTGTTGTTGGATTCAGCCTGGCCATTTTCTTGTGGGAAATAGTCGGATGAATGACTGATCATAATTCCATACTTAAAACAAAATTCATTAATTTCCCAAGAAGAAAAATATGTGGCATTATCCATTACTAACTTGATAGGTACACCAAACCTTACTAGGATTTTTTCTTAATAAACTCACATACTACTTCGGAGGTAGTTCTCTTAGTTGCTTTTGCCTCCACCCATTTCATGAAGTAGTCTATTGCAGTGATTATCTAGGTATGACCCATGCTGGATGTGGGGTTTATAGGGCTGATAAAATCAAGACCCCACTGTTGGAAGGGACCTTTAATGATCATTGTTCTAAGTGGAAAAGCTACTAGTTGTGGCTTTCTAGTAAACATTTTGCACTTCTAACATCTTGCTACCCAATGATATGCATCCTTAAATATTCCCGGCCAATAATAGCATTGTCTCAATATTTTGAATGTAGTAACTGATGAAGAGAAGTGTCCCCCACAAGCTTCGTCATGGAACACCTTCAACAATTTTTATTTTTGTTGTTTGTCTACACACCGGAGGAAGTTCCCATCTATCGACCTCTTATACAACCTATCTTCCCAAATAACATATTTAGAGGCCTTCAGCTTTAAATCTCTCCTTTGCTTCGGGGTCAACCCTTTGGGGCACTCGCCATACACCAAAAAATATACAATGTTTTTGAACCAGGGGTCTTGCATACTTACTGCCAAAACCAATTGTCTTGCTTCAGGATCTTCATCCATTTGATTTTCCACTACTTCTTTGCACAGTGAATTTCCTCTCACCAAATTGGTGGGTTTAATTTCTATGTCATATTCATGTGTCTTAGCCACACATGCTCCTCTGTTATTACATCCCACGTCTTGTTGAGTTAATATACTTTTTACAGCAATGTCAGGCACATATACAAGGGAGTGAGAGTGTAAAATATAGAATCTAAAATTCTTTAAAGCCTTTACTAATGTGATAGCATGTTTCTCAGTCTGAGAGTATTTCAACTCATGATCTTTCAAAGGTGTGCTCATAAAGGTGATAGGGGCCTAAACCCATTCCTCATTTTCTTGCATGAGAATAGCTGACAAAGTATGCTCAAAGGAGTAACAATAAATTATGAAATCTTCCTTGTAATTTGGGTGACACAACACTGGAGCATTGGCTATGGCATTCTTAACATTTTTTAAGGCGTGTTTGCCAGGATCATTCCATTTAAAATTCACATTCCCTTTCATCATATCCACTATACATTTGGTAATTTCTAAAAAATCTGGGACAAACCTTCTGATAAAATTTACCTGACCAAAGAATGATTTACTCTAGTCTTGTTTATGGGTAAGCTCAATTGTTGGATTTCCCTAACCTTTTCTGGATCGATTCTTATACCTTCTTGAGAAACGATGTGTCCAAGTAATTTCCCTTCAGTAACATAGAATACTAACTTCTTGGGATTTAAATAAATCTTGTCTTCTCTACACCTTTGCAACACTCTCCTCAAATCCTTTATGTGATCTATTCTTTTTCTAGAAAACATCGTAAGATCATCCAGATACATACCAATTATTTTATTTTTCATATCACTAAAGGAAAGATCCATACCTCTCTAAAAGGTAGCCCTAGCATTGATTAACCCAATTGGCATTCTATGGTAAGCAAAATTACCCCATGGAGTAGTGAAGGTTGTCTTGTGTTGATCTTCTTTTTCTACCTCTATCTGGTTGTACCCAGAGAATTCATCCAACATGGCCATCATCTCAGCTCCATCCACGGTCTGCAATAGGTGATCCATGTTGGGAAGAGCGTAATTAGCTTTCAAGGAAGACTGATTAAGGTTTCTAAATTCCACACAGATTCTTATTTCCCCATTTTTCTTTCTCAGAGGCACTATATTTTCTACCCAAGTTGAATGATGGATAGGATATATGATCTTAGCCTTCAGCATTTTATCAACTTCCCTAAATATCGCATCAGCAACCTTGGGATTATAATTCCTTTTTTTGGTCTGAATGGAACAGTGTTGGGTTTTAGAGGAATTTGATGTTTGAATTTTCCATCCATGAACCTTTTTAAATCTTCATAACTCAATGTGAAGACATCCTGGTATTCTAGGAAAAAAAATTTGGCTTCTTCCCTTTCTTCCTCAGTACAACATTTCCCAATGTTTATCATCTTAGGGTCTTTCTCACTTCCAATGTTTATTCCTTCATATTCGCCAGTGGTAGGGCCCCTCTCAATCCTCTTCTTTTTAACAAAGGTATCATTCCTATTGAAAATAATTTCAAGTGTAACCAAATGAGGAGGGATAATATTACCTTGCAATTGAATGATACCTGACTTATCTTTCCTCTAATTGTCATGAAAATCTCCTTTATGACTACCAGGAGCATTCTTATGAAATTCACCGTTGCTTTCTAAAAAGAGAAGGAGATTATGATCATCTTCAAACACCTGCCAATCTTCCACATTGTCAGATACAGATGGTCTATATACCACTTCTATTTGATATTTCTTATCTTTGAAATCTGGGTGAGGGAGGAGCAATGAGGCTGATACTGCTAAGGAGTTTGCCTTAGAATTCATCTCTCTTGGCATAGATTCAATAAAGAATGTATCTAAGGCATCAATTTCATCCCATACCCTGTTCCTGTAGTTTTATAATTTATGATTCTTCACAAAGTATTGATTTTTAACTTGGCGCACAATTAACTCGACATCGCCTCGAGCTCTTAGGATTTTCACACCTCTCTCTTTTGCAAAAATAATTCCTAGAAACAGGGCCTCATACTCTGTTGTGTTATTGGTATTCCCAAATTCCAATTTGTAAGCCATGGGCTCACATTCTCCATCTGGAAATATTAAGACTACGTCTGCACCAGAACCTGACGATGCATAGCTACCATTGAACTCAAGAGTCTAAATTTTTGGTGACGTTTCTTCAGTAGAAGGCTGATTTTTCTCTTTTCTAGGTTCGGCTTCCTCATCATGATTATCTGTGAATAACATGTAGTTTCCAAAATCTAATTCTTGGTACAGAATTTGGGCTTTAGGGTCATCAAATTTTAGTATTGTGAACTTTTCTTTCTCTTTAGGAATCAATTTTATCTCTTTTTTACCTACTGAGATCAAAGCTTGAGACCAGTCCAGCTTTATTTCTCCTCCTAGATCCCTGCAAAAACTCTTGCTTAACAACCAACCATAACTAGCAGGTATATCACCAACCAATATAGTTAACAACATTCTCTTCTCGGGGTGTGCTACTAAAGCCACTTGGGTGTCTTTGATTTTCCCAATCAAAGGGACCTCTTTAGCATCCATAGAGTAGCATCTACCATGGGCTTTGGTGAGAGTGAGACCTAAAGCCTTAGCTACAGTTCATGGCATCACATTGTCTGAGGCACCAGAGTCTATTATGTAATTACTCAACTTGCAACCATTTATAAACAATGACACATAGAAAGGGTCAGGATTTCACACAGGGCAAGTAGCCAAAACTAATGACTCTCCCTATTCAAATAGACCTGTCAAAACAAACTCTTCTTCTACTGAAGCTATGACATTTTGATTTAAATCTTGGGTCCCTCCTTTACAAAAGTCCACTAATTTTTGCAACTCTATAGGATTAGATTTAAGATAGTCTATGGGAGAAATCTGAATTCTTGAATCTTTACAGAATGTAATAATGTCAAAAGAATTTTGTTCCTTACCCTGTTGCAAAATTTTTACTCCTTGGTTGGCATCTTTAGAGCAAGAAGTGGACGCCTCATTACCTCTTGGTGGAGGTGTGGGAATAGGCACTTTATCTTTCTAATTCTGGGTTAATACTACATAAGATGTCCCATCTATAGTAGGATAACATGCTGCATCTTGTTCTGAATCTGATACATACTCAAAAAATAAGTTTTCAGAGTCGCCATGTGAGAACAAATCTAATTCAGCTCCAGCATTCCATTCATCTGTTTGATGCATCTGCCAAGCACGAGCTACATCGGGGAAACTTTCTCCACCATGATCCATTATTAGGTGAAAATCAAACATGTTTCCCCTTTTGGGAGGAGCTTTTATGGCTAACCTTTGTTGAGGAGCAATCAATTGTAATGTTTTTCCATTGGTATTCTTCATATCACCATTTCTTCTAGGCAGATCTTGAAAATTTTGTTGGTAAGGATTGTTAAATCTGGGAAGTTGTCTTTTGAAAGTAATGAACTCATTAGATAATTTATGGATCATCTTGTCTGATGATGTGGTATTGCTAGTACTGGCCTAAGTTTCTATCTCTCATTTCCATTTCCCTACCGAGATCATGTGATCCTCTAATTCTACAATAGTTCTCTGGGCGAGATCCAAATTGGCTGGGTTTGTCCTTCTTAAATCATAGCTAATATCAGGCAGAAAAGAACTTATAAAAAAAAATTTCAAATTACCTACAGTAGGATGATTAGCTACTGGGATACGTTTAACTAGCTTGTTAAATTTTGCAACAAAATCTCTCATGCTTATTGAAGGCTCTTTTTTTATAGAATTCAATTGTGTTAACAGAGCATGTTCATCTTCAGTAGTTTTAAACCTTCTTTCAAAATTTGTTCTCATGGAAGCCTAGACCGTAATAGAAGAGATGGGAAAATGATGAAACCAATCTGCTACACCCTCAACAAGGGTCTCAACAAATCATCTGACTGCAACATCCTCCTCTTGTACTGCTAATATATTAATGGATGCAAAGAAAGCAACAATGTGTTCATCTGTAGACACTTTCCCATCTCTCGAGAATTCAAAAAAATTCTTCCTTGACCCTGAGGGAAGTGGGTTATATGATGCTAACTATAGAGGACCAACTGTGGTGGCCCAAGGGACTACCATAACTACCTGAGGTAAATAAGGTGTTAGGTTTACAATAGGAGGGGCAAATAATCCATGCAAGATTAGCACTTGACAGGTGGTAGACAAAAGGGATGATTGTTTGGGAGGTGAAGGAGGCCTACATTTTATCTTTGTACTTTTTTTCCTTTGATGAGGTACTTCGAGCAGAGCAAATTCAATCTCTGTGAGTCTCTCAAAGACTGGGTCTATACCACCTTCTTTCCTTATACTTCTAAGAAATCTTTTAGGCTCTAGGGTTTCCACTAATTTGGCAATCTAGCCTCACACTCTTCCCGACGTTGTGCTCTTCATAAATTCCTCCTTTGAATGGCTTGTTCAAGTGCTTCTACTCTCACTTCTTCTTGTTCAAGCACCTGACTAGCATTTTTATAATGCTCATTATTTCTTCTGTGTCTCCAAGCAAAAGTATTTAATGAGGAAATGATATCTTCTTGATCGTCCTGGAATTCGAGGTTGGGTTGAAACACAAGAATAAAATTTTCATGGGGAAGTACCATCATTCCTCGAGATATTTCTTCTGATCTAGCGACTATTCCTCTCCCCAGAGGAGTTGCCAAAAATCTATTGGTAAATAGATTGTTCTTTTTCACTTCAACTCTAAAATGTCCAAATATTAAAGAAATAATCAAATACAACAATTGGGAAATATAATTGAATGACTAATTTCCCTCTGAATTTGAAGGTGAATCTCCCTTAAGTGATTAATCTTCAATGAATTTTTTCCTTTCCTAATTTAATGAGGGTTTTTTCTTAACCTGAGAATAGAAGAGGTAATCTGAACTAGGCCTAGATAGGAACTAGTTCAGGAAAATAGGTTTAGCTTTTCTATCTAGCAAATTTTAAGACTTTATAAATCATATAAGATCCCAAGATTTGTAATGCAGGAACTGATAATAAAGATGAAAACATGAAACTAAAAGATCAATGATAACATAACGAAAATGAACCAATCTATTTCATAAGAACGTTTCTCATAATCTATGGGTGACACTCAAAATTCCCCTTAATTAACTGTATCAAATCATAATACAGAAACTCGGTTTAAACTTGAACTGTAAATCCAATTTAAAGAAACATTCAAATTGACAGAAAGATAAATGCAATGGAACAATTAAAACATTGCCATGCAGACATAAATGAATTTGACTCAGTAAAAATGAAGTTCTTCACACCAAAATTTAGCTAACCTTTTTATTTATTTTCAAAATAGTACATATAGATCTTCAGAGTTTGACCGTTACAAAAAAAGGGGGGAACCAAAATAGTTCAACTACTCTAACCAGAAATGATAAATAAAAATTTATCTGTTACAAGCTCTATCAAAATTTAGTATAAGAGGGAATATATTTATACTTCTATTTTCTTCCCCTTATCTATTTTTTCCCTATAGGCGGTGACAGTTGTGATGATCGAAATAAGATCTTTATGTCTATTGATATGGACATTAGTATATCTGATGAGCCATTTGGAATGATATTTGGCCAGACTCTTAACCGCATCTACCCGATCTTTCAGATCTTCCATGGCTTTATAGATGCACCCACTTAACTGTTGGAGTTCCTACACCTTATCCAAGTGAGATGAAGACTTTTCTGTCAATTTATTTATATAATCAGGGAAAGACTTATGCATGTTGGTCACTCCGATCATTTCCTTTCCTTGACCACTTGTCTATGACTCCATGTGAAGACCCTGAAGGAGTTTAAAATCTTTGTTATGTTCTTCTTTGATTTTGACATCTGTCTGTTGCAACCCTCCTTCTTCTTGGATGATCATCTCAGTCTTAAATTCTAGGCTTTGGATCCATTCAATTAAAGGCTCATATCCTTTCTGCAAGATCTTTCCATTTATCACCTCTTTAGTCTTCATTTTGACTACTACATGCAACATTACTATGCAATCTTGACACTTCACCCTTTCTGACGTGAGAGTCTACAAATTCTTATCAATGTTATTTCTCTCCTTCTCCAACTTTAGGAGAGTATCACCCAGCTGCTCAATAACTACAAGCCCTTCATATTTTAGCCTCTCGATCCATCTTTTACCAATCTACCCAAAGTGTCTGTCTTATTGCAACTTGGCTATGATGGCTTGATTCTTTGCGGCATTAGGGTCGAAAGTGGTTTGGTCACTAGGAATGCTTGCAACCAGAGTAACTAACTGTAACCACCTAGATTTGGTCTTCTCTGACCATAGACCCTATTTTCCCTAAGTGTGATCATACCCCCAATTATGTCCAGACAACTCTTCAATCTGCTGGCATAATTCATTCGAATCAGATTTAATCTCCTAAGCGATCTAATCACTAATTTACATTAATCACTTTAGCCAATCCAATCAAATCAATTCAATTCAATCAATTCAAAACATAACCTGGCTAAGGTAATTAATTTAAAAGGAATTAATGAAATCCTAATTATACCTCATCACTTGCAAAATCAATCCCCTAGCCTAATTGATTCAATTTGGCTATAGTCCTAATTAATTATTACAAAGCAATCAAAAGTTTAAATGATTAATTAAATCCCTATTATTGAGTGAATATGTTATTACAACAATTCATTTCATTAATATTCCCTCAAACCTAACCAATCTTAAAATGTCCAAACCATGAGTTCAAAGTCATCCCAACCCCTTCTCACATGCTAATTCTTCTTAATTAGCTAATTAACCCTAATTAGCTAATCCCCCCTCCACTCATTCTCTCTCATCCCATCTCTATCTCCTTAATCACCTATCTTAAGCCTTAATCCTAATCCTAAGCTACCTTTAAGCTTGTCACATTCCTAAAAATGTGATTAGGAACTCAACCCACTTGAGAAAGTCAACTTTCTCAAGCTTGACTCTCTCCAAGTCCACCTTCTCAAGCTTGCCTCTTAAACCCTTCCCATGCCTCTTAAATGCTTGCATTTAATGCATATTCCTTCAACCATGCATCATCAATGCCTTGGGAATTAATTCCTCTTACACCTCATTAATGGTTTTTACACCCCCATTAATGAACCTTGTCCCCCTCTCTCTCCCCATTCTTCTATAAATTGGATGGATTTTGAGCTCAAATGACCCTTAATTTTGGAAGCCCTTGCTCTGGCCCTTGATTTTTGAAATATATTGTTGTAATGCTCCTAATTTTAAAGAGTTGAAAGCATTCTTATGCTACCCAAATTTGGAAGATTGAAGGAGAAAACTCATGGTTTCTCATATTTTAGGACTTTCATATTGCATTTTAGCTTCTTTCTTTCTTGTATTTCTATAATCTTCATTTATAGAGCTAGAATGCATGTTTCTTAATCATTTAGATTAGTTTCATTTGAATCTTCCACTCTTAGGTTGTATATATCACTGGAATATGCATAATCTGAGGGCTATTATGTCATTTTTCATACTCCTAGATAAGAAGCAATAGATCAATTTTGGTGATTTATATGCTTGCTAATCCCTTGTTTTCACTAATGCAATGATCTATCAAAGTGTTGTGTCTCTCTTAACAAGTACAAAAATCACACACACACACTAACTGCCTGATAAAGTTAGTTAGTTCAACGACTTCTGCTTTAAGTTGGACTTTAGCACTCTTGAGCTCCTCAAGTTCTTCACTTACAATATTAGGGGATTTCCACCAATCCACTTTAGTATCATGATGAGCCAATCCCATATCAAATGACTGTAGCTTGAAATTGGAGGTGGTTAAATTCTCAATCCTGCCTTCTTTTGTGGGCTTCACTACCTCCATGGTGAAGTGCCTTGTTTCTGGATCTTGGCCTAATGTAGACAATGTCTTTGTTTTCTTCACCTTGCTCATGGTGGTACTAGATTGTAAGAGCTGTGAAAGAGTATCATTGTTGGGAGCTCCTTCTTCTATCCTCTTCCTCTTGTGTTCTAGAGTGTTCTCTATCCAAGACTCCGCACTAGTAACTTTGGTGGCAAAGCCCAATTCTTCTATGAACAAATTTCTAATGATCGGAGGAGTAGGTTTAGGTCTGGAAGAAAATGGATTTACTAAAGTAGGAGAGGAGGAAACCAATTTAGTGACTTGAGAAACTCTCTATTTCTTTCCAACCTCTTCATCTGATTCTGTGGCAGCAATGCTGGAACTATCTTCAGCCTTTTCTACTATAACAGGGGACCCTCGCCTTGGAGTATCTTGGATCGAGGTGTCACCTTGTGTACCCAAAGTGATGGCTTTAATTGGTTGCTCTGTTTCTCTATTTTTAACAGGCTCAGCTATAGGCTATACTGGGTTTCTAGGAATAGTTTCTTTTGTTGAGCCAATGATAGGAGGTGAGCCATCTCTGCATGTCTTATCCAATGGAATCATCTTTTTAGGAGGCTCATAGCCTCCGCCTGCTGGTTGAGCTAGCTCCTTGGCTATGGTCGGGATAGTTTCTGAGGATGATGTAGGAGTACTCCCGATCACTTTTGCAGGATTTTTTGAGAAGGAGACTTCCTTTCCAACTTCTTCCTTTTGCCTGCCATCCATTGGATCCACTACTCTGTTCTTTTGTAGATCCCACCCATCAAGGTCTGCAATTCATCGATGGCTTGACCTAGCATGGGTTCAGAGCTTATAGAATGGGGCTTAATATTCTCTATGTATGTATCATCATACATATGTTGGCCATCATCTTCTATGCCTTCAATTGCAATCTTAACTTTGAACCTTTTGATTTGTTCAATAGTTAATCTTGCATAGAATCGATCCCTACTTTCTAGATTGTCTTTGCAGTTGGCCCAATAGTCTTCTATATCATTGATGTGATGAATGGTGTGACCCATTTTCAAATAATTTTGGGCATAGTTCACAAGATCATATTGGGGCCTCAGAACATCATATTTTTCTAATTGAAAATTCTTTGAGAATGCTTTCAAAACATTCTTTGCATCAGACCGAGATGCACAACTGTAGGCTCCAATAGTCATTGGGAAATCATAGCCTTTCTTCCTAGCACCCACACATATTAGGTTCACTTTGAATGCTTGTCTCATCACCTTAACCAACATGATCATGTCATCGGGATACCTGGGAAGCTTCAAAGGGAAATCATTGAATCATGTAAGACGGATGTATGAGAAATTTGCAAATTGGATAAAATAAGATCCAAATTGGCTGATAAATGCCATGGCTTCCAGAGAAAATCTCCTTTTTGGGCAACCTTGTAACTCCTTGCACAGTCTCATTATGAATGCATCATTAAATTTGAGATACTCAGTATAAATGTTATGTAATTGCAAACAGGGGAAGAATTTGTAACTCTTAATATCCTCTGGGAATTCTTCAAGCCTAGGAAGTCCTGGCCAAATTTGAATTGTAGCTAAGATATATAATAAAACTGACAACATATAGAACTTGTTCTAATGCTTAGCTCTATTTAGGGCATTTGAAATATTTTCACTTTCCATGTGAGCCCAATCAATGAAATTTTTCTGGGAGCAAATCACTTGAACTAGGAAGAAATGGTGCTCAACGAAATGTAGTGCATCGCTCTCACCTCTAATCCTGTGAAGAAATACCAGGATGTCTACAATTTATGGCTTTAGGTTCATGCCATATAGTGTTTTAGGAAACTTTCCCTTGGCGCTCCTCGACTCTTGGAACCATGTCTTCATTATTTCCTTCTTCCATACAGTCTTCTTTGCTCCATACTCAGTAACTGCCCTAATGTTTTTCATCTCCGAGTATTCAGCCTCCTCTGGAATATGAAGGGAGTTATGGATAGAGTCTCGATCAATAGAGAGTAGTACCATGTCATTGAGAAAAATAATTTGCCTGGTGTCTGGATTATAGCGGACTATGCATTCTCGAACAAGCTTTGGAGCTTGAATCACAAAAGGAAAGCGGGTGGCTTCGACTAACCCACTTTTCTTTAGCTTCTCGGTAATGGGATGTATTCTTTCTGCATTCAATCTACTATGAAAGCTCTGCATGTCAAAGAACCTTAGAGAAGTATACGTGATTTTTTGCCATCCGGAAGAGATACCATTCATCCCATCAAATCCCATAAATTTGGTAGCCATGCTTCGATTGATTTGAATCATGAACTAGGAATCTATCTCAGGAATATGAAAGAAAGGAACAAGTATCGCCAGGGGTTTTAGTTCAGACAATTTGACAAATAGATGGTAATTCTTGTTCGCAATACTTCACTGATTTTATAACTTCCAGCTTTTTACCGTTAACAGCCGACTTCCCACGCCACATTAGTGAAAAGACTTAAGCATTTATGAAAAAGTCTGTTATAAAGTAAAATGACTTTATTTGAATTAATTACTTTACCTCTACGGGCTGTTAAGAAACATCCTTTTACTTTAGACAAGTATAACGGTAACTTTGTGGAGGCAGTGGATAATTACTTTTCCACTTCCCTTTGGGCGGAGAAACATTGTTGGAGCACTCCCTACTCAGAAATCCACCAAGGAGGAATTTTGACTTGTTACTATGCTAAAATGATATATGATTGTTTTATCTCCTTTTTTATGCTTTAATTCTCCTCACATGTTGATTTTTCTTCATAAATCTCGCGTATAACAATCTGGCAGAAAATGCATCCTACAAGTCAAAACCCACTTGTTGGAGTAGCGAAGATGCTACTTTCCACTTTTCCGCCGATAAGCTTTGATCTTATATTATTCATCACTTGATCCTTCTTCTAGCCCGCATGGATTTTTTTTAAGTGTAATAGTATTTCTAGCCCCAAATTATCTATTTTAAAACTCCACTGACCGCTGAGACTTTTGAAATTTTCATCTGCAAAAAATGCACTCTGCATGTGGTTATCCGCTAGGGAGAAGCCCGAAACCAATTTTCCACCGATGAGACAAAATGAAGTATCAAAGCTAAAGATTCCAAAACCACATAAAATCAATTTTAGAAACCTCTGAATCATGACATTTATCAGATTTGGGAGCTTAACCTACCCAATATGACATGATCTCAGATAACCCCCCCCCCCGACTTACAAAGCAGAAGGTAATTTGGGAAAATTCGATAAAGGTTTCCCTAGCCTAAAGGGAATAACTAGACTTAGACTCATGACTTGCACAATGTTTTCAAGACTATTACTACGCACTAAACATCCATTTTTCTCTAAAGTTATGCAGAACAAAAATGGGGCAACATTATTCATGTGCGCATTAACATCTCCTTGGTTATCTCTTAGTAGTGCAACCCAGACAAAATATTATTTTTATTTAGCGACTCTGAGATTGCCTTAGTTGCATAATCTTGAAAGGAAATGGAATATGCTTATTTGATCTGGAGACTTAACACAGGTTGTTGATCTTGTTTTGATTATGTGATGTGCATGAAGTATCGTGATGAAACCAGAGTTACTCAAAACATTGGGAGATTCAGTGACTCAGTCTATCTCGTGATCTCTAGATAAAATCAGAGTTAAAGTCTGGTTTGTTGTTTGCCTTAGTCACGTGATGTCTAAGTGGACTTGAGGTTAGGTTATTTTTTCTGAGATCACGCGTAGATCATTGATCTTGTTCTAATCCTATGGCTCATGCTATGTCTTGTGATAAACGAAGGGTCAAGGATTTCATTTAGAGACTTGGAGATTGCTTTAGTCACATGATCTCATAATTTGACTCAGGGTTTAGTCATGGTTTTCTTTTTACCTTAGTCGCATGATCACCATATGGACTTGTAGTTAAGAGAAATATTTGGATACTTAACAAGGACTATTAATATCATCCCATATGCACGGCCTATGCTATATCTTGAGACAAAGTCAAAGGTAAGCAAAGATCAGGAGATTACGCACAGATCGTCAATCATTTTTTGATCTTATGGCTGGTGTGAAGTCTCAAAATAAACCCCAGGGTTAAGTAATCATCCAGTGACTTAGATTTTCTCTAGTCTCTAAATCTATAGATAGACTAGGGTTACAATCAAGTCAGGTAAAGTTAAAAATAGGGCCCTCCAAGTTGTGATTTGATTCGTCGATACAAATTTGATCTTGTGGTTGGCGTGAGATCTTAGAATAAACTCAAAGTTAAAGAAATGATCCAGCGACTTGGATTTTCCTTCAATCACTGAATCTCCAGGCATACCTGAGTCAAGGCAGGTTAATTCAAGATCAGTTTAGGGTTTGCAACAATTGAAGATGAGTCGTTGATTCATTTTTTATCTTGTGGATGGTGTGTAATCTCATAATAAACCCTTGGGTGGACTTTTCATCCAGCGACATAGATTTTCTTTCAGTCGTGTGATCTCAGAATAGATCATGGTCAAGGCAGTTGGAGTTAAGTTAGTTTCATAGTTTGCAAAGATACAATTGTGGTCGTTGATGTTGAGATGATCCAGGGGCTGGCACTAGATCTCTGAATTAAACCATGATTAGGAAAGATACTTGAAGATTGTGAGATACGCTCAGTCATGTGATCTTGGAATGAATCAAAGTTGCAGTAAAGTTAAATTCAAGTTATGATCTGAGCCATCGATCATGTTTTGATCTTGTGGTTCTCTCATAATCTCGCAATGAAAAGGAATATTCTCTTAAGGTTCAGAGATTTGGCACAAGACATGGATGAATTTTTTATCAGATGATTGTCTCCTGATCTTGCAATGAAAAGGAATATGCTTCTATGATATGGATATTAAGCGTGGTTGTTGATCTTATTTTGATCGTGTAGATGGCGCCAAATATTGTAATAGAACCTGTGGTCGAGCCAAGTCAAGTTGGGTTTATTCTAAAATTGTGAGATATGATCAATCATGTGATCTTGGAATGAATCAGAGTTAAAGTGAAGCCTATCAAGCTCAAGTCTCGATCTTTGATCGTGTCCTAATCTCACAGTTCTCGCGTAATCTCGCAATAAACTCAGAGTTAGAGAAATGATCTCGCAACTTGGAGACATAAAGGATTTCAGATACCAGTGTTAAAGATGAGTCAAAGTCAAGCTAAGGATAAGGTTAGAACTAAGATAAAGACAGAACAAGTAAGGAAAAATTAGGCAGTGGGTGCAATCCCTCGATTTCCAAGACATACCAATAGTTAATCTTTGAGGCATTGTGCCTGCATGCCACATGGCTCAATCAGATCCAAAATAAGATACCTAGGTAAAAATAAGAAAAGATCCATGGCTATATTATAAAAAAATTCAATTCCTTTCTCTCAGCCATTGATACAGGCTCCTCGTGCCACCTGTGACCGTTGTAATTCAAATGTTCAAATATTCAAATCTGATTTTAGGGTTTCATGGTGGTGGCGTGGTCTTTCAAGTTGCAGACAAGGCAGATGGATCGAGCTGATTTTTTTGATCAAATTTATGGTGATGGGAGATGTATTCATGACTGTATCTGATCTTCTGAGATATTTCCCTAGTGCATTTATGAGAAGACTTGACTGGTTTAGGGTTTCTACATTGTTTATTGAAAATCTATTGTAACCCTAATTCTACCCTAACTTATTAGATGGGTTAAATCCTGAGCCTGTGTGCTAGGGGAGGTTGTATATAAGTAGTTTTAGAAGCTTTCATAGCTAGTTTTTTCAGCTTATGCGAGACTTTCTGTGGCATTCTCTCTACCCTTAGGTTTTCATTTGTTTGTAATTTCTCATTGAATTCCAGATTATGCAAAGGTTTTATGTGACATTTTCTTGGCCCTCAAGCTTTTTCTTGTCTATATTTCTCTTACTGAAGCATAATATAGTGGTTAATGTTAGATAAATCTTGGATTTATTGAGCCTTCTTTCTTTCTACATCTTTTTGCACTACTGTGGGTGATTGATTTAGATGATCTTGTGGATATTGTTCAATCCCTTATCATTTTGTCTCATTTTTGTGCATATTTTCTAGAGTGAATGTCTATTTGTAGGTCATAGTCTGAGTCTATTCCATTGAATATGATATTGTTTTTGAAATCGTTTCTTTCCTTGAATAGCCTAGTTTCATTCCAAGCCTCTCTATGAAACACTTATGCAAGCCTATTCAGGAAGTTGTGCTCTACTAGATTTGGGAATTTCATGCTAGTTTGGTCATTGTGTTATGATTCATGTTACCTTTGGTGCATCACCTAGTAGGTTAAGTTTGCTTTTCAATATTTCCCTTCAGTTCTCCTTCTATCCCTTTTCATTCCAAGCTTACTTTCATGCTTAAAAGTAGATAAGGTGGTTATCCAAGAGGAACCGGCCTAGAATTCAGAGGCTTCACTTCAGCTAGCAAAGGTCCCACAACCCAAAAGTTATTCCCATGTTATACTATATTATTAGGCTCAAGCGCTTAATAGGGCGCAAAATTTAGTGTATAGCAGTTATATAATAAACTTGATATATTATCTTAAAGGAAAGACTCTTCCCTATAAATATTGTATTCTCTTGTGATTGATTTTCCTATGTTTAATTTTCCAAAAAATAATAATAACAATAGTTAAAAAAATTGTTTGGCTTTTGATTACCCATTTGAGGTGTTATAAACCCTCTTTTTGAGTTGTTATATCAAATCATAATTTATCTTTAAGAAAAGCTATTGTCCTAGAGGGACAACAATTTTTCCCTTTGATTTATTATTATTCACTTCATAAGACACAAAGATGAAAGAGATTTTAACCACATGGTCATTGTACACAGAAGGTAAATATAAAATTATTTAATCTAAGTTGAGTACATGACTTTTAACTTTAACCACCCTTTAACCGCACCCACTAACTAACCCTCATTCCCCCTCACCTTATTCATTTAACCTCCCCCCTAACCAATATTGTATTCTAAAACCAATTCTCTCCTAATATGTGCATATTCCTATTTTTATTAAATAGGGAAATAAATCTAAATTCTGGTGGCCTCTCTCCCAAATTGGCACTTAGCCTTTCCAACCTCCATTCCACATGTCATCATTTGTATTTCCACTTGTCTCCCTCCATTAACACATTTCATCTCATATCTTTTCATTTTTGGAAAAGTGGTGCATTTTCATGAGCTTCCATCTTGTCTGAATTTATATTTAATCCCTCCATTTTCCTTCACAATTAATCCACCTTCATCCATAGTAACTACGTAATTCTATTTTTATTATAGAAACCACAACCATTTTACAAACCTTGTAATATCATTTTTCATCTATATATTAGCATCCATAATCTTGCATTTTCATTATCAAATCCATCTTGCACTTATCATTAGCTTCATCTTTTTCATCCATCCCATTGTCTATTTTCATAATCATGGAGTATATTTGAGCATACTTGAAGAAACAAAGTGAGCACACATATCAAATATTTAAATCAAAGAAAAATCCTCATCAAAAGAACCTTAGATTTTTCACTTTCTTGCTTATTCATTTTTTATATTAGTGTCTTTTTAGTGTCCTTATCTTGAGTGTTTGCTAGATATTTGTTGTGTTTAGGATGCTAAACTTTGTATTTTGATCTTTTCTATTGCACACAAATTTCTTACACAACAATTAATCCACTTTCATCCATAATAACTACATAATGTCAATTTTCTTCTAAAATCTACAACCATTTTATCAACCTCATAATGCCAATTTTCATCTAGATCTTAGCATCTATAATCTTGCATTTATATTATCAAATCAATCTTGCACTCATCCTTAGCTTTATCTCTTGCATCCATTTCAATGTCCATTTTCACAATCATGGACTATATTTGAGCCTACTTGAAGAAACAAAGTGAGCACACATATCAAATAATTAAATCACAGAACAATCCTCATCAAAAGAGGCTTAGAGTTTTCACTTTCTTTCTTATTCATTGTTTATATTAGCTTCTTTTTAATGTCCTTATCTTAATTGTTTTCTATACCTTTTTTGTGTTTGTATTTCTAATATTTGTATTTCTATTTGTTTTATTACTCAGTTATTTAATCTCCTATTATCACCCTCATCTAGATGCATCCCAGTCATTTTCCCACCAATGCATGGTCACCTACATCGCCAATAGGTTAGTACATGATCCATACATCCATACATAAGCATAGCATGATATATAAATCATCTCATCCTTCATCAAAGATAGGTTAGTACATCTCAGTAACTCCTATAATAATTGTATCTACATCATCAAGAAATGCAGTGCTAAAGTTGACTCACGCTGCATCCAACTCAATGCCTATGTACTACTTTTTAGAATATGCCTACTACCTATCTTGGGTGGTATTGGCTATGTATCCCTACCTATTTTGAGTAGACCTTGTGCACCCTCATCCACGTCCATAGTTAATTCCTCCTCCTATTGTGGTCCTTGGGACCCCTCTTCCTCTATCTCTCCCTCCATCATCCCATCTCCTATCTGTAACCACCTGAATTTGGTCTGTCGCAACTATGGACCCTATTTGCCCTAAGTGTGATCATACCCTCGATTTATGTCCAAACGACCCTGTTACTGCTTGGCATATTTCTTTTAAATCA
>MU226171.1:931926-975258 GCA_018584345.1 Thuja plicata
GTTACTTCTATTTCATCTTTTATAGCTTAAATGCATGCTTATTTCATCATTTAGCTTGTTTTCAATTAAAATCCTTCGTGCTAGAATAGTATTGGTCACTAATTTATAGCATATTCTGAGGGCTAAAAATGTTATTTATTACACTCTTTCTAGTTAGAAGGCAATAGGCCGATATTAGTGGTTTTTGAATGTTTTATCTAACCATTTATACTAATGCAATGACCTATTGAGTGTTTGTGTTGATCTAACAGGTACCTAAATACACACACACACTATCATCTCCACTCCCCTTAGCCCTCTGCCTCACCCTCCTACAAGGTGTTGTTTCTCCCCTCCTTAGTACCTATACAACATCCCTCACCCTCCACACTACCACTAGTCCCCTCCTCTATGTTGGTTGATATCTAATAACTCGCCCACACTTCACAATTCCCTCCCTTTTTCTCATACTCTATGGTGCTAACCCTGATATCCTCATTGGCCCTAGTACTCTCTTGGCCCACCATGCTACATAAGAAACTATAACCCCTACATCTATTAGTCCATCTCTTGGAACCCATATTTTGGTGCTATTCTAGTACATGCATTGAGAACTCTTCTCCACACGTGTCGAACCAAACTTTGACACTCCCTCCCTAGTAATCTTCCTGAACCTATGCTATGGCTCTAGAACATCTTGTATGAATCCAAAATATTGCATGACTCTATCTAGTTTGTAACACTCAATCACATACTCCCAGCATCTTGTGATATATATAGGTGTGATCATGAATGGGATGTGTCTTGCATGCTCTTCTCATCTTGTTATCTCCATGTATAGGTACATTGTGACACTCCTAACGATAACCCATCAAAATTCAACCTTAAATGGTCTACAACATCTACCTCCTCATAATGTATTCCTCTCCTCCATCTCTCAACCAACACAGTCGCCATGGCCATGTTTGTCCTAGTGTGGGGCATCCTTTCCAAACACCCTAGGCCAATCATGTCAATCCTATTAGAATAACTGAGAGGGGGGGTGAATCAGTGGCCTCAAAAATATTCTAATAAATTAACCCAAAAACATATTACCACAATTATAAGCCTCTATTTATCTTTAGTCCTACAAGATGAATGCCTTTATATTATTTCATCAAATAACTACTGCTCGGAGTTCACTGTTAAATCTTATTCTCACTGTTTACCGATTAACGGTTTTTCATTTACCAAAATGTAGTAAATAACTTAGTGTATACCGATCAATCCAGATTAGTTATTTGTAATGCAAAACACTAAAGTAATGACTCATAAACACATTGACACATGGATTTTTAATGTGGAAACCCTGTTAAGGGGAAAACCACTTGGGACCGGTAATGCAAAATTTTCACTCTTATGAAGTGAGCTCTATGAAGAGACAACCCTATTAAAGGTTACAAACACACTGTTAGGTGTGACCTTGTTAGAGGATTTAAATAGAATAGTTTGTCACTTGATATCTGGCATCTCTATGCTACCTTTTATGACCAAACCCTGTGTAGTTTGGCACTTGGTATCTGGCATCTCTATGCTATCTTCATGACCAAACCTTTTGATACTCCTTAGGATGTATCTCAATATATAAAGGAATTTTAAGTCCTTCTCGATTAAGAGACTTTGTGATCCAATGCTTAAATTGAAACATTAAATGATCTATTCACATATACAACTATACTTTGCAGATTTTCAGATCTATTCTAAGCTCATAATACCTTTTTGATCAATGTATCTTTACAATACCTTTGATCCAATTCTTTCTGCTCAGTGATTCTATGCTTCTCTATTTCTCGGTGTCAGCAAAAATATAGCCCTGTTCTTTAGCTTGATTGATTAGGATTGTGTGAATTCTTTCACTAGTTTTTGTTCAGTATCCTCTTCTTCTAGTCACCCCTAATTCACAGTGAATAATCTTGTCTCTTTATAGATATGATATCACCATTTCTCAATTCTTGATTCTCTTGTTCTTGGTGTGATCCGCAATCTTTACCTCTCTTTCTTTAAAGCTTTACTTTATTTTTATCCCGTAGATTTCTCTTCTAAAACTAGGATAAAACAACTTTAAAACTCTCTCTTATCTCTGGCTTTTAACTTGTTGATGAAAATAATATTAAAAACCAATTAAATCCATATTTATCTCTTTCCAGCTAAGTCTTTTATCATATCAGAACTTTAGTTCTTTTCGGTGTTTAACTCTTTGTTAGTTTCAGTCAACACTTCAGTTCTCCTCGGGCATCTCCGTCAGGGTTGTCTGTCCATTGGGTAACACTATGAAGTTATGCTCATCGATAATCCTTGTGATTATACTCATCGGTAATACTTTCTCGGGTTTCTTTTTTAGGCATCACTGTGACTTTCCTCTCTGGGTTCTCTATCCGTCGGGGTGCACTGACCGTCGGTGTTTGTAGTCACTGATAGCATAACCTTTATCTTTCTGGTTCTCTGAAGTCTTTGACACAATGTATATAACCAATCAGATTATATCAAGTTGACATCAATGACAATACAATACATTAACTTATTTAATGTTTTGCATTAACTTTCTGCAGCTTGGTGATCATCAACTTAACATCTTCAAACATTCAATAAGTTATAGTTCATCAATCTCTCCCTTTGGCATTGATGGAAACACACTATATTATCACACTATATTATTACTAATACAATATGAAATATATCAGTTGTAGTTCATCAATCTACTAATCTTATTGTTCTATAACCAATACAAATGTTTGGCTCTCGGTAAGCTCATATAGCTTAGATTTGTTTCTTGCAGAGTGCTATCTTCAATCTTCAATCCCTTCACTAGATAGATGTAGTAGCTTCTGATTCTATCTTTGATTTTGTCTCTCCCTTTGACTTTTCCTCTCCTTGATCATCTATTTTTCCTTTGACAGCAATATATTCATATTTCCCTCATGATACTTCTCTCCCTTTTGATATTCTCTCCATTACATGTTACATCTCTCTCTATTCATCTTGATTCAACTCTCCCGTATGATAGGCATGATGGATATTTCATATGTAATCTCTCCCTTGTACGTTTCATCTCTCCCTTTGACAATAATTCCAAATATTACTTCCATCCTTTTTATAATATACTCCTTAAATTTTCCTATCCATCAGCAATATAATGACTCTGGTGTCCGGTGTAGATATGTACCTTGTTGTGTACAGATGTATCTTTGCAGTGCATTTCTTAGCTTGCATCAACATGAATGATCTTCTGATTATGTATAGGCTGATGTAGCCTCCTAGTCATCTTACTAGCCAATAGCCAAGGGTTGGACCCCTAGTCTCTTTCTTAAGTACTCAAATGTATCTTTAGGCAATGGCTTTGTGAATATGTTACCTAATTGTTCCTTTGATCGAACATATTCTAGTATCACCTCTTTCTCTTGCACTTGTTCTCTTAATTAATGATACTTGATTGCAATATGCTTAGTCTTAGCATGCATAATGGATTCTTAGAAATGTTTATTGCACTGGTATTATCACAATAGATAATTACTAGTTCAATAATTTTCATATTCATACCTTCTAGTAACTGTTTGATCCAGGCAATGTTGGAGAAATTTGCAGTAGCAGCCACATATTATGCTTTTGCAGTAGATTGTGAGATGCATCCTTGCTTCTTGTTGATCCATGTGACAAGTATATCACCCATGAAGAATGCTCATCTAGTTGTGCTCTTTCTGTCATCTAAGTTTCCAGTCTAATCAGCATTTGTATAGACTTGAAGCTCAATTTTGCCTTCTTTTTTATACCATAAGCCATTGTCCTCGGTGTTCTTTAGATATCTCAGAATTCCCTTGACAAAAGTCATGTGTGATTCTTTGGGATTAGCAGAGAATCTTGCAACTATTCCAACTGCATGTGCTATATCTGGTTTGGTATGAACAACATACATTAGTTTCCCAATCATTGATCTATACAAGGTCTGATTTACCTAATTTGATTTATCTTCCTTTGTCATCTTACATCTGGTTGCCATAGGTGTTCCAACTGGTTTGGAATCTTCCATCTTGAATATCTTCAACACTTCCTTGATGTATTTGGATTGTGTGATATATGTCTGCATCTTGTTGAAGAATATGTAGACCAAGAAAGAATTTGATCTCCCCAAACATCGACATCTCAAACTCTTTGCTCATTTCATTAGAAAAATATTTACATAACATATCATTACCCCCAAATATGATATTATCAACAAATATTTCAGCAATCAGAATATTATCATCAAAATCTTCTTTAAGTATAGATTGCTATTTTCACTTTTTCTTACAAATCCAATGCTTATGAGATAGGAGTGAAGTCTTTCACACCAGGCTCTAGGTGCTTGTTTCAATCCATAAAAGGCTTTGTGTAGTCTACAAACCATGTTTCTCTTGTCTGGATCAACAAACCCTTCTAGTTGTTCAATGTATACCTTTTCTTCTAGTATTCCATTTAGGAATACAAATTTGACATCCATCGGGTATACCTTGAATCCTTTGAATGCAGCATAAGAAAGTAAAATTATTACTCCTTCTATTCTAGCAATGGGTGCAAATTTTTCTCCATAATTAATACCTTCTTGTGCATACCCCTTGCATACTAATCTTTTTTTATTTTTTGTGACTTCTCCATTCTCATTCAGCTTGTTTCTGAATATCCATTTGGTACCGATGACATTCTTGTCATCTGGTCTTGTTACTAATGTCCATGTTTTGTTCTTCTCAATTTGTTCTATTTCTTCATTCATAGCACTAACCCATTCTTCATTTTCAAGTGCAGTATTAGCATATTTAGGCTCAAATCACAAATTAAACATCTAGTGTTCAGTGACTTACTTCTTGTTCTCATTCCAGCCTTATTGTCTCCTTTGATCTAGTTATGTGGATGGTATCTTCTGACATACTTGGAAAGTATTGGTTCAGCTCTTTGTTCATCATTCTAGTCATCATCTTGACCTTCATTCTGATCTAGTCCATTGCTCGGAACATCATTTTTTTTATTTCCGGTATTTGTAGGTTGATACTCGGGTTCAATGTTTTGTTGCTTGGGAGTGATACATTGTTGCTCGGGTAGAGTATCAGGTTCTTTAGTGTAAAAAAACCTATTGTAGTCTTATGGTTCTTTTCTGCTTTCCTCATCATTATTTTCTCTACATATTCATCTATTCTGATATTTGCACTTTCAATGATCTTGTTAGAGGACTTGTTAACGCATTTACAAGTCTTGCTCTTGGTGGAATGCCCTAGAAAGATACATTCTTCACTTTTGGAGTCAATATTTCCATTTCTATCATCTTTCAAAATATGACATTGACTTCCAAAGATTTTGAAGTAACTTACATTGGGTGTGTATCCATACCATAGCTCATAGGGTGTCTTTTTGGTGTCTTTATTCAATTGTACTATGTTCAATGTGTAGACAGTAGTACTGACAGCTTCCCTCCAGAATGTTTGAGTGATGCTTTTCTCTATCATCAGTGTTCTTGCACAATCAACAATAGATCTATTTCTCTTTTCAGAAATCCCATTTTGTTGTGGTGTTCTTGGTGTAGAAACATGTCTTTTAATTCCATGCTCATTGTAAAAGTTAGTGAATTCATCAGAAAAAAATTATCCTCCTTTATCTGATCTTAATAATTTTAGTTCCTTACCACTTTGTTTTTCTACCATAGTGTTATACCATTTAAACATCTTGAATGCTTATGATTTTTCTTTTAAGAACATAACTGTCATCATTCTAGAATAATCATCAACAAAGAGAATGAAATATCTATCACCATATTAACTCTTTGTCTTCATTGGTCCACATAGATCAGAATTGACTAATTCTAGAATAGCATTAGATGTATGGGTTTTTCTCTTGAAACTAGACTTTGTCATTTTACCTTTTTGACAATTCTTACACATGATATGCTCAAGCTTTGACATGCTTGGTAAGCCTCTTACTTTCCTTTTATTGCTTATCTTAATCATGTTGTCAAAATTCACATGACATAATATTTTATGCCACAACCATATGTCTTCATTTCTAGCCATTAAACAAGTGGTGTTTATATCATCAAGATAGAATAGGCTACCTTTTGTCTGCCCACCAGTTCTAATCAACCTTCTTGATTCATTAAAGATCTTTGCCCTCCTATTTTCAAATGCTACTTGGTGACTTGTCTTATTCAGCTGTGAAACACTCAATAGATTATAGTTAAGTCCTTTTACCCAGTATGCATTTTCACATTTGATAAGGTTATTCAACATTATGGTTCCTTTACCTTCAACTGGACAAGGTGTGTCATTACCCATTCTTACTGATCCACCATTATAGTAATCAAAAGTTTCAAACTTTTTTTTATCACCGTTCATGTGGTGAGTGCAGCCACTATCTATAATCTAGACATCATTCTTACTAACCTTAGATATGATTACAGTCTCTACATACCTTTATTCTTCATCTGAATTATCCTTCATGGCCACAAATACCATCTTAATGTCTTCATCAGATTCAATGTCAGTATCTCCATCTTTGTTCTCAGCTAGGTAAAAATATTTGTTCCCTTTGTGCTTGTAGTCTCAGGTATCTCTTATGTCTGATTGTTAGTTGCTTCGGTAATCTTTGTTTTCTTTTCTATCAAACTTCTTTTCATATGATCTATCATTACTTTTATCATCTTTTCTTCTGTTAGGACATCTAGCAGCAAAGTGTCCAATCTCTTTGCAATTAAAACATACCAGTGGTAATTTACCTCTGTATCTACCTTTGCATCTTTGCAATCTTCTAGCCATTAGTGCTTCAATATCATCAAGATTTTGGTCATCACTATCATTTCTCATAGTGTGTTTATAACTTGACTTACTTATTTTCAAAGAATATTTGAATGCAGACTCAATAGATGGTAAGACACTGTTATCAAAGATATATATCTCAAATGAAATCAGTTTACCAAACAAGCTATCTAGAGTGACATTATTGTTTTCTACTGCTCTCATTTCTTGTATAGAAGATACTCTAATAGCATATATAGGTAGTAAGGTTCTTTGGATTTTACTCACCACTATCTCTTCTTCAAGTATTCCTCCAACTCCTCAGATAGCATTGACTACCTCTTTTATTTTGTAGTTGTACTGAGTGATATTTTGTCATTCTCTCATTCTTCAGTCATCAAGTTTACCTTTTAGGCTTTCTGCCTTTGCTCTTAGTACATTAGCATCTCCTCCATGTACCAACTTCAATTTGTCCCACATTTTCTTTTCAAAGGTGTAGGTTTTGACATCTTCAAATTCAGCATCAGAGAGTGAGGAAGCAAGTTCTATCATCATAGAATTATGCTCATGATTTTCTCTTAATTTCTCAAGTGTATGAGGTCCTATAGGCAACACATATTCGGTATCCAGGTATTGAGTAACATCATTTCCAATACCTGATAGGTGGAGTCTTATCATGCTTTGCCATGATGCAAAATTGTCCTTGTACAACTTGGGCACATCTTGTGATCTTTTGCTTAGGTCTTCAAACCTTCCTTCTAAGCACACAAGCTCTGATACCAATTGTTATAATAACTAAGAAGGGGGGTGAATCAATGGCCTAAAAATATTCCAATAAATTAACCCAAAAGCTTATTACCACAATTATAAGCCTCTAGTTATCTTCATTCCTACAAGATGAATGCCTTTAGATTATTTCATCAAATAACTACTGCTTGAAGTTCACTGTTAAACCTTATTCTCACTGTTTACCGATTAGCAGTCTTTCATTTATCGAGATGCAGTAAATAACTTAGTATATACCAATCAATCCAGATTAGTTATGTGTAATACAAAACACTAAAGTAATGACTCATAAACACATTGACACATGGATTTTTAATGTGGAAACCATGTTAAGGGAAAAATCACTTGGGACCAGTAACCCTAAATTTTCACTCTTCTGAAGTGATCTCGGTGAAGAGCCAACCTTGTTAAAGGTTACAAACACATTTTTAGGTGTGACCTTGTTAGAGGATTTAAATAGAATATTTTGTCACTTGATATCTAGCATCTCTATGCTACCTTTTATGACCAAACCCTGTGTAGTTTTTCACTTGGTATCTGGAATCTCTATGCTATCTTCATTACAAAACCTTTTGATACTCCTTAGGATGCATCTCAATATATAAAGGATTGTTAAGTCCTCAATTAAGAGACTTTCCGATCCAATGCTTAAATTGAAACAGTAAATGATCTGTTCACATATACAACTATACTTTGTAGATTTTCAGATCTATTGTAAGCTCATAATACCTTTATGATCAATGTGTCTTTACAATACCTTTGCTCCACTTATTTCTTCTCGGTGATGTTGTGCTTCTCTGTTTCTCAGTTTCCGTAGAAATATAGCTCTATTCTTTACCTTGATTGATCATGACTGTGTGAATTCTCTCAATAGTTTCTCTTCAACATCCTCTTCTTCTATTCACCCCTAATTCACAATGAATTAGATTGTCTCTTTGTAGACATGATTTCACCGTTTCTCAGTTCTTGATTTTCTTGTTCTTGGTGTGATCCGCAATCTTTTCCTTTCTTACTTTAAAGCTTTACTTTTATCCCATAGATTTCTCTTTGACAACTAGAATAAAAAAACCCTAAAACTCTCTCTTGTCTCTAGTTTTTAACTAGTCGATGAAAACAAAATTAACAACCAGTTAACTCCATATTTAGCTCTTGCCAGCTAAGTCTTTTCTCATTTTTTAACTTTAGTTCTTTTTGATGTTTAACTCTTTGTTAGTTTCGGTCAACACTTTAGTGTTGGAAATACAAGATGGGAAAGAAAGATACTGAGAGGGGGGGTGAATCAGATCTTATAACTTTTATCACTTAAAATAAATTGATCCACAACCATACCATAAATATAATTGATCTATCAACTAGTAGCATCCATAACATAAAATAAATAACTCAAGACACAAAATTTGGTAACCCATAAACCCAATAAGGTAAAACTGGGGTGGGGATGACACCCACAAAAATCTTCACTACTTGAGCAATAAAGTGTGCCTGTTAGGGCTACAATATTTGATCACAACTTATGATCTACCTGATTAAAGGTCTGCTCGGTTAAGAGCTACATATTATTACAATCTACCTTGTAAAAGGATTTAAATTTACAACAAAGTAAGCACTCGGCTAAGAGATTTAGAAAGGTCTACTAGAACCACTCTGTTAAGATATTTCACCTGATACACTTGTTAGAATGTCTCAAGATTTGATCCTTTGATATGCACTCAGATGCTGATGACAGATCTCCTCTTTTCAATGCCTTCTCTGATCTAATAATCTGATATAACTTTACGCTGTTGCTCACTGCTCTATTGCTCTTCTAGATCTATGCTTCTTAACTCAAAATAACCCTTTGCATATCTCTCATTTATGCACACACACCTTACAAAATTAGGGTAAGAAGCAATCTTATATACCTTACGGATCTAGCATTGAGATCTAGATCAACGATGAAGATCAAATACTTATGCCGCTTGGGCATTCCAATTTTTTGATTGGCTCCATGCCACGTATTGGATCAAATGATTTAATGTGTAATTAACTCCATTGAAAACATTAAATACCCAAACAAGTCTGCCCCAAAATAGTTTACCTTCAAGTTTGTGTCATTCTTGACATGTATGACAAAACTTTATTGCTCAGCACATGAAGACTCTGGCGCTCGGCATGAACTAATCAATATCACTCAGATTTTGTGTAACTCAACAACTACTATCTACTCAGAAGTTACTACTTCTTGGCCTATACTAGATAGCTCGGTTGCAGTGATGATCGACTAACCTGCCTAGATAAATGACTAAGTGTGGGACACTAATGATCAACAAAACTTAGAGATCAACAATCTACCCCTTTGATATTAGTGGCAAAAACACTTATCATTTCTTTATATCCACAAAATTTTTCCTAAGTACACAACATACTCCCCCTAAGATTATACTTCGGACTTCATATAATATTTACATAGTATACATGCCAAAAAATATTATGCCTATTGTTGTACATCTTTTTCAGTTTCCTTGTCTATTTCCCCCTTGTTTTTTTCCTTGATAGTTGTAGGGGTTAAGTTATATTTATCCAAAATTGGTTTATGAAGCTATAATATCAATGCAAATGTTGTATCCCAATTATCCTTAACAAACATCATAACTTGTAACTTAATTGCTATCTCGGTAGCTAGGCTTACCAAACTATCTACAATAGAGAGATGAGAATCTCTCTTGACTAATTCACATGCAGCTGCAAGTTCCTTCTAAATAACCTCTAGATGAGGTATCAAGTTAGTCTGAATCATTATCAATTTGGCCCTTATTCAACCATCTTTAACCATAAGCTCGGCTAACCTCCTTTGTGCATGAGTCAGCCTATCAAAATGTATGGAGCTTGAACTAGCATCCATGCTTAATGAGCTTGTTTTTTACTTTAAATCTAATTTTAACTTCTCAATAAGTTGTTGATTATCCTTCGTAAAGAATTTTACATCACATAACCTTTTGTACAAAGAATAAACATTATTTGAAACTTCCTCAAGAATGTCAACAAGAGAAGAAAGTTCAACCTGTTTGGTAGCAATCTCTTATGATATCTTCTCCAAGACTTTGTTCTCATATTTTCTCTTGGACCATTGCAACAACTTTTCATTTGCCTCAATGTTTTCATCATTAACTCTCTGCACAATGTGAACTAACTGTTCTAGAATTGGTGCTTGCTGATTTTCATCTTCCATGTCAAAAGATTTAACAAAAATATCCTTTATATAATGGAGAACTTACTTCTGCTTATACTCCCTCTTCATTTCCTCTTGTCTCTTCTTCCTCTTTAATAGGTCTTAAAGATTCTGAATCTTCTCATATGACAAGTTCTCTGGATCCCATTTAGGAATCACAATAACTTCATCCAATGTGACATTTAAGCTCGGCGACTTCTTCTTGTTTAGCTTCTTCTTCTTAAGCTCTGGTGAGTTGATACTCAGCTCAGGTTCTTCAATATCCTTTCCTTTGTCAGTATTAATTTCAATTTCAATTTGCAACTAAGTCAAAGTTACCTGCTGATCAGGTATACTCTCAATTTTAGGTCCAGTTGGAGTAGATGATACAGACTATGGTAGATCCACCAACACTTGTATAGCCTCTTGTTTTGTAGCCTTATTTTCAATTTCTTCCATCTTATCTCCACTATCTAAGAATGTTTGCACAACCTCTAAAATAGGTGGATTAACATTTATTACCTCCTTTTCTTCTTCTTTCTTTGTCTCGGCCTCAGTTGTATGAATAGGCAATTGCATACCTGTGTCTGCCGGCTCATTCTGATCATCAGCATCCACATTACTAGTATCTTCAATTGTAGTGACAATGGGACTATCCATTGTCAGATCTATAGTCTGTACTTTGACTATTTTCTCTTCTAGTTCCTTTTCAGTCTTTTCCTGATCAGTAGCAATCTGTTCTTCCATTTCCCTCTGCTCTGGGGTGCCTTCACCTTTCTTATCTTCCTTCTTAGTTAATAGCCCAAAAGTTTCCTTCCAAATTTTGGTGCTCTATTGAACTACACCTTCAACATCATTTTTTAGAATTGCATGGGCTCTTTGTTTGGTAATAAAATTCCTTTGATATTGTTCAATGAATTTTCCCATTTGCTTCTTGGTTAATCCACGAATGACCTTAGCTAACATCCCTTCCCTTATATGTCTTTTAGTCATCAATGCATATTGTCATTTTTGTGATAAAATATCATAAATTTCTATGGGGAAAAGGTCTCCTATCTCTATAGGTGTCATCTTGAATGTACCCATCATATCTAATAGTGCTTCCAGAATCTTATGCTTGTCTTCTGTGCTTTTCTTCTCATACATAATAAATTTGAATCCTGCTAATCCAGCAGTACTTCTAATGTTCTTGCATACCTCATCAATATTTGTCAGTGGTTTATGTGATTTTGTAGCTATGTTGTTGGGTTCATCTATATCTTTCTTCTCCTCATCATCTTCTTTCTCCAAGATTAGTTTCCTCCTCAGTCTTTTCTCAAGTTGGCTTGGCACAGCCTTTGTTTCAACTTGTTTTCTTTTCCCTGAACTGCTCTCTCCAGCATTCTTCTTTGTATATACTTTTGTTGTCTCGGCAAGAGATGAAACAGTTGATGCCCTAGTCCTATGCTAGTTAGCAATAGGAGGGGTAGTCTTAGATTTGGCTTGGCTTGGTTTAGTTGCCTTGGAAATTATTGGCTTCTTTCCTTTAGCTTTCACATTGATCTCTTCTTCAGGTTCACTCTCCTCTTCTTCACTAGACATATCCTCTCCATGTCCTGTTGATAAACCCAAAGGTGCATCCTCTATTTTTTCATCACTCTCTATTCCAACCATTTTCTTCAAATCTTTTACAATCTTTTTCCTTTTCCTCTCCATAGTGTCAGCCTTCAAATCCATAGAGATTTTGGACTTAGCTTCCTCATAATTCCCAAAATGTCTGGCTGATCCATCAATTTCCTCTACCAGTAGAGATGTTATAGCTGTAGATGTCTCATCAATATTTACTTCATAAGGTCATTTCCTTAGCCATGATACCCTCGGCACAACTACCTAAACATAGGTAAAATTTGTATCCACTAGGAAACAAATATCCTCATAGTGTTTCTCAACTAGTGACCTGGGAATTTTGTCTCTCAATATCATCTTTTTCTTAAATTCAACAAAATATGTTCCCATCACATTGTTAAAATTACCACCTAATTTCTCAATAAGCACATTGATCTGCTATGTAATTGGTCGGTCTGTCTTCCACACAACATCTCCAAAAGTAGTAAATGTATTCTATATATAGAAAAATATGCAAACTAGCAGAGAACCAAACTTACATATTGAGTTCTTTTCCTTTTGGATTGAAGAAAGGTTCTCAACCAGCTGTGTCAACTGATGCTCGACAAGGTCATAAGTATGGTCCTTCTTCACAATCTTCCAAGCCTGGTCGACTGCAATACATGGGACACTGTCCAGTCGGCTTGACTAATAAAACTTGTGAGAAATAACCCTAACTGCAAAATCAAGCTCCAAATCCTTGATTATTGAGATTGTCATTCCTCTTTTATCCCAGACAGCTCTGGTGTATTCTTCTATATTTTCCTTACTCTGACATCTCATGGTTCTCTTCCCGTTAATAGTTGGATAGCCAATTAACTTGTGGATGATTTCCTTTGTAATCCTAACTGGTCCATTATCCATCCATATGTTCATGTCATGTACATGGCTAAGGACAATCTTGATCCATTCCATTTTGAAATCCATCAGGAAATCTAGGGCATGAGTTAACCCTCTCTCGGCTAGATGTTTATGCTCATCTTTTAGGGCTTCATCTACACAAAGTTTGTCGTAGGATTCCCTTAACTCATGATCTCCAATTTCACTAACTTTGCACAAATAACATGACCTAACATCATGAATCATAAGTACCTTAGGTGGAATCGATGATAGGGCTCCGGTCAAATCACCCTGGATGGCCCTTTCAGGAATTGCCCTGAAATTAGGAGGCGCACAGGTGTCGCTCCTTACCAATTGAACTTTTCTCAACTCCTTCTCCATATTATTAGTTGTTGTGGAAGAACTTGCGGCCATGATTTCTGAAAATAGGGTTTCAAAGATGACAAACAGAGTACCTTGGCAAATATCAAAATTTGCACTATTCACTCAAAATTGCCGACAGCACGCTGTAGAAATCTTCAAAAAATCTTTGTTGAAATCAAGTTAGCAAATGCTCAATCACTCTCTGAAATTATCAATCACATGGTGAGAATGAAAATGAATGGCTCTTTTCTTTATATAAATTCCAACGGTCAAAATTAGGTTAGCATTAAATGTTCTTTCCATTGAATGAGTGTCATATAGTTGTCCTCGGCCGACTCACAAAACTCGCCTATCTCGATCACAACGCATACTCGGTCACCATACAAAACTTACTTGGTCAACCATACCAGCTTGGCATGCACTAGAGAAATCAATCTTAGTGCACAATAAGACTATTGCTTGACACCTATAGTGTATATTGACTTTTCACGGTACATCTCTCAAAATGTGTCCTTATGCATCTTTACATATGCAGATATGGACTTTTTCACTTTTATTTGTTAGGAACTGATGAAAGATGTGAAATATAAATACAGATCCTCACATACCTCATTTTCTTAGTTGGTGATGGTGTGATCACTTGATCCATTGGATTGGGTGACCTCGGCTGTAGTAGCTTCATTGTTGCTTGGTTCTTCTTTTCTTATCCATGTCTGGTTTATTTGTTCTCTAATCTGCTCAACAGTAGGAGCAAGTACCCTTGTTTTTCAATCTCTCCTAGTATGACCAATTTTCAGACAATTATAATAAACTAGGCTTCCATTCATCCAACTCTCAGATTTTCCTCTTAAATGTGTTTTTATGCATTTTTCTGGAACATGTCCATACTCACCACAGTAATGACATCTATGCCATGTGTTTTAATCCCAATTATAAGTGTTTCCTTTCCTAGGTGCTTTTGCTTGTGTCTTTGATGTCCATTTTTTTTTAGCATCAGATCTACAATCTTGTGCTCTATCTCCAAATTTCTGATAGTTGTAACAATACCCATTGAATCTAGGTGTGGGATGTGCATTTTTTTCCTTTGTCCAACATTCATGTGCCTGATGTCCAAAATTCTTACTTTTAAAGCAACAACCATTGAATTTAGGTTTAGGATTGGACTTACCATTCATGCTTTGGCAGATGTTTGTGGTATTTCCTAGTTTTCCACAGTGGTAGCATACAAGCTTGTTGTTCTTTGTATTTGCATTCCTCCTTTCACCAGTCTTAGATGATTCTCCTTTCTCAGAAGATGTCTGTTGTTTGGTATGACCTAGTCCAGAAGAGTCCTTAGATCTTCTTGATGCTTCCATCATATTTTCAAAATAATTCAAGGCTTCATTTGGTTTGTTCAATCTTTCATTAAGTTCTTTCTCAGATCTCAATTCATCTTTCAATTGACTATTCTTAGATCTCAGATTCACAATTTCCATGTCTTTCCTGTTGATTTCCTGATTCACAAGTAGCAGTTGATTAGCCATGTCAACCTAATTGTTTGTCATCATTTGTATATCATGTGTCCTTTCATCAAGTCTGATAGTCATCGTTCTTTTGTCTTCTTCAGCCATAGCTTTTTCATCTTCATCTTTCTTCTTCTATTCCACTACTTCACATAGTCTTATTGTTTGCATTTCTTGTTCTCTTTTCAGGTTTCTGAATTCTTCACACAATGTATTTTTTCTTTCCAGTAAATCTGAAATTGTTGCATCACTCTTAGTAGAGTTTCCATTCTAAAATAGATTTGCAGTGTCTTCTTCCTAATAATGAGTGTCATTCATTTTTTTGGCCAAATATTTCCTTGTTATCGGGGACTTCTTCAATTCTTGTCTTGCTATCTCAAGCTGATGTAATGCTAGCTGAATATCAATCTTTTGATTCTCAGTGACTTTACCCAATTTCTAAACCTCCATCTCAAGATCTGTATTCTCAAGCTGATTAAAACCTTTTATAGGAGAACTGCGCTCTGATACTAATTGTTGGAAATACAAGATGGGAAAGAAAGATACTGAGAGGGGGGTGAATCAAATCTTATAACTTTTATCGCTTAAAACAAACTGATCCACAACCATACCATAAATATAATTGATCTATCAACTAGTAGCATCCATAACATAAAATAAATAACTCAAGACACAGAATTTGGTAACCCAAAAACCCAATAAGGTAAAACTGGGGTGGGGATGACACCCACAAAAATCTTCACTACTACAACAATAAAGTGTGCATGTTAGGGCTAAAAAATTTTATCACAACTTATGATCTACCTGATTAAAGGTCTACCCGGTTAAGAGCTACAAATCATTACAATCTACCTTGTAAAAGGATTTAAACATACAACAAAGTAAGCACTCGGCTAAGAGATTTAGAAAGGTCTCCTAGAACCACTTTGTTAAGAGATTTCACCCAATACACTTGTTAGAATGTCTCAAGATCTGATCCTTTGATATGCACTCATATGTTGATGACGGATCTCCCTTTTCAATACCTTCTCTGATCTAATAATCTTATATAACTTTACTCTGCTACTCACTGCTCTATTATTCTGCTAGATCTATGCTTCTTAACTCAAAATAACCCTTTGCATATCTCTCATGTATGCACACACACCTTACAAAATTAGGGTAAGAAGAAATCATATATACCTTACGGATCTAGCATTGAGATCTAGATCAATGATCAAGATCAAATACTTATGTCGCTTGGGCATTCCAATTTTTTTATTGGCTCCATGCCACGTATTCACTCAAATGATTTAATGCGTAATTAACTCCATTGAAAACATTATATACCCAAACAAGTCAGCCCCAAAATAGTTTACCTTCAAGTATGTGCCATTCCTAACATGTATGAAAAAAATGTCTTTCTCAGCACATGAAGACTCTGGTGCTCGGCATGGACTAATCAATATCACTCAGCTTCTGTGTAACTCGAAAACTACTATCTTCTCAGCAATGACTATTGCTCAGCCTATATTGGATAGCTCAGTCGTAGTGATGACTGACTAACCTGCCTAGATAAAATACTAAGTGTGGGACACTAATGATCAACAAAACTTAGAGATCAACATTCAGTTCTCCTCGGGCATCTCTGTCGAGGTTGTCTGTCTGTCGGGTAACACTATGATGTTCTGCTCATTGGTAATGCTTGTGATTCTTCTCTTCGGTAATGCTTGCTCAGGTTTCTTGTTCGGACATCACTGTGACTTTCCTCCCAAGGTTCTAAACCCGTCGAGGTGCACTGACCATCAGTGTTTGTAGTCACTTAGTGAATACTGAACTTTTATGCATTAGTGATAGCATAACCTTTATCTTTCTAGTTCTTTGAAGTCTTCGACACAATGTACATAACCAATGAGATTATATCAAGTTGACATCAGTGACAATACAATACATTAACTGATTTAATGTTTTGCATTAACTTTCTGCAGCTTGGTGATCATCAACTTAACACCTTCAAACATTCAATCAGTTATAGTTCATCAAATCCTTACCCACTCTGTATCTCCGAACTTGTTGCCTACCCTCAGCATGAGTGCTTGTCTCTCTCACAAGACTAGTATATCCACGATCTATTAAAAAATACCTACAAGATATGTCAATCATACTTACCTCATTTGTCACTTCTTTGATTCTCCTAACTATTATTTCTTCTAATCCAGGGAAATCCTACCAATTTTGGTGGTGACCCCACTAGTTTCCCTCACCTATCCTACAATAATTCATCCTCATTAATCCTTGATCCATAGGAATGCATTACCACCTATCATTTAATATTCCTTCCTTACCAAGAATGTGATCTCACAACCCTCCCTAAACCTACTTGGACTTACACTTTTTTTGAATTATGGAAATTGACATGATCGTAATCATGTTGTTTCGCTAGTCATTCCCATAGATCAAGATCATGTGGAAACATTCTTTAACCCCCCTTAACTAGCTTTAAAAATGACCCGAATAAATACATAGGTCTAGTTTTTGAGACATACCTCTCAGTCCTCCCATTGACATCACCCAACCCACAATTTCCACTCTGTGCCTCTCGTCCAACATTTGCTTTCCCTCTAATGCATTTTTTATACTCTAGAATGTGCAAATTCTCCTGTTTTCTTGCTCTCTCTCTCTCACCAAAAATAAATAGTAAATTTTCTATTTTTCTTATATAGGATTCTGTAAAACCCTTATTTTCACTATCTTAGTCCATTTGAGACCATTTTTTACGTCTTTTATTCCTGTGGTCTCCTTTTAGAGTTTTGTTTCACCACTATACTTTATTTTTTGTATTCTTTTGCCATACCTACCTTTGCAATGTTTCTTTCAAGACGTCACTCGGGCCCATTTTCCCCTATGTGCCCTCTCAAGGGAGAATCACTAACTCCATATTTTGACCAATTTGATTACTATTTTTTATAGTCTAGAGCATTTTGTAACTCCTTTACTTTGTGTCACCTATATTTTATTTTTCTTCGCAATAATGATATTATATCACCACTGCGAAGAGGGGACAAATGTAAACACCAAAATTTGATTAATTATATTAATTAAATTTAGTGATCTTGTCACACTAACATTGTCGCATTATTTATTAAATAATTATACATTATTTAATTAATTAATGTTATTCTTCTAATCCTATTTGAATTAATTTTATTATTTTAACTATAGTCTCTCTAGTCCAATTAATCAATTAATTATGATTGAGCTTATTGTTATGAAGCACGAGGTGATGAGGTCCAGTCTCCCCCCAACCCACGTGGTATCGGCCATGTTAAAAAGTTTACCCGACGCACTGCAATTTATAGGGGGTGTTATACCTAATTATTGCAGTCTAAAAATAATAATAATAATTAAAGGTGACACAAACCCATTTAGTTAATTAATTTTCACTTCTTCTCTTAATTCAAACAAATAAATCTATTTGGTCAATTAATTCAATTTTGTCCATTTCCTCCATTTTGGAATTAAATTAATAAATTTACTTTAATTTGAGTACATGGCTCCTAACTTCAACCACCCTTTAACCTCACCCACTAACTAACCTCCATCTAAATAACCCTTCTTCCATCTCAACTTATCCATTCAACCTCCCCCTAACCAATCTTATCTTCTAAAACCAATTTTATCCTAATATGTGCACATTCATATTTTTAATAAATAGGGAAATGAATCTAAATTTGAGTGGCACCTCTCTCAAATTGACACTTGGCCTTTCCAACCTCCATTCCACATGTCACCATTTGTGTTGTCACTTGTCTCCCTCCATTAACACATTTTTTCTCATATCTCTCCATTTTGGACAAGTGGTGCATTTTCATGAGCCTCCATCTTGCCTCCATTTCTATTTAATCCATCCATTTTCCTTCACAATTAATCCACCTTCATCCATAGTAACTACATATACCATTTTTCTTCTTGAATCCACTGCCATTTTAGCAACCTCGTAATGTCATTTTTCATCTAGATTTTAGCATCCATAATCTTGCATTTGCATTATCAAATCCATTTTGCACGCATCATTAGCTTCGTCTTTTGCATCCATCTCATTGTATATTTGCACAATCATGGAATATATTTCAGCATCCTTGATGAAACAAAGTGAGCACACATATCAAATAATCAAATCAAAGGAAAATCCTCATCAAAAGAGGCTTAGAGTTTTCACTTTATTGCTTATTCATTATTTATCTTTGCTTCTTTTTTATTTCCTATCTTGAGTGTTTGCTAGATATGTGTTGTGTTTAGGTTGCTAATCTTTGTATTTCGTTCTATTTTATTACACACAAATTTCCTACACACAATGGTGGACCCCAAAAGGGGAAGAGATGATCCATTATGTCTATGGATGGTTTCTTTACACTCATTGTACCTTTCCTGGTGTAGCTCATTTATGAAGAGGACCTCTTCATGATGACATCGACTCTGCAAGCAGGATCAACCATAACACCTCTCAAAATATTTTTTTTGATTTTTGAAAGGATGTATAGGGGAGAAGGCTCATCACAATAATGTGTATCTAGAGGTGTGAATGATCTATCCATGTTTTAAGCCCTCTGTTTCAAATGCTAGATAGGTTTTATAGTCATCATGTTCACAAACATACTAGCACTTAATGTTGGAGGAGAAGACGATGATGCAGATAAATTTTTTTATTTTGGTTCATGTCGGCCTCAACAAAATGTGGAGAAGGGAATTTTCCACTCTTGAGATTGATGAAACCTCATGGGATGAATCGGTCCAATGCCACCTCACTTCTACTATTTCTCTAGTGAACTGGGGAGATTAATTAAATTAAAGAGAAATTAAGCAACTAGACACCAAATTTTGAGAACTAAAATAACTCAACGGTACAAGGAAATAAAAATATTTATACTATGGGAAATAAAAGAGCAGAAAACCAAGACCAATTAGCATGCTTTATTATGTATCTATCCAAGATGCATATGCAATTCAAGGACTACATTGTAGATGCAGGATGCTAGCATGACCTACATGTGTCCTGTATGGATACAGTACAAAAATTTGTACTAAAAATGTATAAGGTGACAAACTAACTAAACAAAACAAAAAGTACACTATATGTGGATGATGGAATGCAAACTATAAGATTAAAAAAACTATTCTAAACATAAGAGAATAAGGAAAAGAAATCCCATCACCCCTATAAGAACCTCTTTAAATTCCATTACAATCCACCCCTCAAACCTGCACACATTGCTAAGGAAAATGTTGGTGTAGTTTTTTTTAGAAGCATGTTAAAGTCAAACCCATATTTTGGTGTCTCCACCTCCATAGGCAAGAAAGATAAAGATATTATAATCTAATAATATGATAAAAATGATAGAATTGATAATAGATGAAAGATTGAGAACATTATTTCAATATTCTTTATCAAATGATAACAAGCGAGTGTGATGTGTGAGACAAATCCCCTTTGAAGCCAAGAAGCCAGAGATCAGTGGAGTGAAGTTGAGAACAAGCTAGTACACAAAGGTGATAGTTGAGCAGCAACATGAGATGACCAAAGAGTTGTTAGATTACCAAGTTGTTGTAGAGATAGCCACAAAGAGTGCAAGAATAACCTAGAAGTAATTCCAATGACCAATAGAGAAGGAAAAGAGGCCAAAAGAAAGGCTTGAACATTCCTGGAAGAATCTCAACATTGGTGGCCTGCCATAGGAGGCATTATACTGCTAGGGATAGCAAGTGTAACACTCCTATTAGACCTATCTCAAATTTTTCTAGGTTCTTGCCTTTTCTCATGTTTCTGTAATTGTTCTAGGTTTCTAGCCCTTAGGGTTTTGTCTTCACCATGAAAAAATGTCTTAAACCCTAACCCTTCATGGAAATTTCTAAATTTGAGTTACCTTTTTGAGTCACTAAAGTCCTTTTTGTGTCATGTGCATGGCTAAGGAATATTATTTTATCTCGTGAAGCTATTTATCTCTTAATCTCTAGATGATATGGAATATGCTCTTTCCTTTCTGAGATCATGTGTAGGCTGTTGATCAGGTTCCTTTTAAATTATGATCGTGGGGATGGTGTGTAATCTCATGAAGAATTAATCAAGTACAGAGATATTGTGAGACTTGGTGAGGATTGTAGATCGGGACCAAGATGAGTGGTTGGCACTTAATCTCACATTGAATTAATGATGTCATGATATGTCTGGACATCTAGCGCAGACTGTAGATCTTTTTTAGATCGTGTGCTTGGCGTGAGATCTCAGAATGAACTCAAGGGTTAAGTTTTTATCTCGCAACTTGGAGATCTCTTCAGTCACGTAATCTCGTAATGTAATCATGGTCAAGACAAGGTTATTTTTCCTATTTGGTCACTGAATCTCTGAATGCACCTGGGGTTAAGGTAATCTCTCGAGATTAAGTGAGAACCGTTGATACAGTGTTGATTGTGTGGATGGCATTTAATCTTGAAAAGAAATGAGCAGGTACAAATATATTATGAGATTAAACACACATCGTTGATCTTGATTCTAATCTTGTGGATGTCATTAAGTCTCTAAATAAACCCAAGGGTTAAAAAATGTGTTGCCGACTTAGAGATATCTTCAGTCGCGTGATCTTGTAAAGAACTTGGGGTTAATTCAAGGCTAGTTAAGTTTATTCGGCGACTCAGAGCTAATCTTGCTGGCACATAATATCAAGGATTTGACCCGAGATAAGTTTAACTTACTAAGGTTATGTTTTTTCTTTTGTCGCGTAATCTCTAGATTGATGCTTGACTCGGGCAAAGTTAAGGTGGGCCACATAAGATTAAATCAGAACCGTAGACGATGAGATAGATCAGAGGACTTGTGTGTAATCTCTAAATGTGACCTGAGTTGAATGAAATGTTCAGTGACTTGGAAATAACACAGTCGTGCAATCTCCGGATAGACCTTGAGTCAAGCATGGTTAAGTTCTGAGCTAAGTGGAGTTTACATAGACAAGATTTGAACCGTTGATTAGAGTAGAGAACTATGGTTGGTGCTTAATCTCTAGATAAAGTCAGATAGTCAATATTCTTTCAGAGATCTGGAGAGGTGGATAGAGATGCAGCCACGTGTCCAAGTGAAGACCAAATCTTGTGGTTGTCGCGTCATATCTGAATTTGACCTGAGTTAAGCTAGACATTGGGAGATTCAGCGGTAAGCTTTGTTGATGAATCTAGGAATAGATTGGGGTTAAGGCCAAGTAAAGTAAAGTTAAGGATGAGTTGTCTAGCATTTGATTCGTAGGTCATTAATCGATTCCTTTTTCTGACATGATCGATGGGCTGGCACGTAATCTCGAAATGTAACTTGAGTTAGGAAAAATGTCTAGCGACTTCATGTTTCACATAGTCGTACAATCTCCAGATGACTTGAGTCAGGATGGAATTAAGAGCTGAGTTGATAAGGATCAAATCATAATCGTCGATGTAGTGTTGATCATGTGGTTTGCGTTTAGTCTCGCAATGAATTGGTCAAGTACAAATATATCTTGAGATTTAGCACAGGCCATCGATGCAACAAAGACCTTGTGGTTGTCTTACAATCTTGTAATATATCCAGGGTTAGTCAAGGTATTCAGTGATTCAGAGACTTAGTTAGTCGCAGAATCTCCATATAGACTCAAAGTCAGAGCATTGTTAGTTCAAGGACAAGTTTGGTTCACAGACATGATCATAGTCGCAGATCAAAGTCAAGATCAAGGGTTTGTGCTAGATCTCTAAATAAACCAAGGGTTATGAAAATTATTTAGAGACTTAGGGATTTACAAAGTCACTACATCTTCAAATAGAGCTTGGGTCAGAGTAAGGACAAGTTGAGTTTGCAGAGATCAAATCTGAACCGTTGAAGCAATGAAGATCTTTTGGCATCGTTAGATCGCTAGATAAATTTGTGTTATGCCTTTTCATTTTGAAGATTACATGAGGATCATTGATCTGATCTTGATCGTACGGTTGTCTTCTAATCTTGCAATATAATCAGATTTAGGGAAAAGATCTAGCGACTTGGAGATGAAAAGGAATTCAGTACCTAAGTTTAAAGATGAGTCAGACACTAGTTAAGTGGCAAAGGATAGATAATAGATTGATCCAATAGGCAACATAAATCCTCAATCCGCAAGATGAATTCCTTTAACCTTCAAGGCATTGCGCTTAGCTGACGCGTGGCAGAGTCTGATCAAGGCACGGGTAACTTAAATAAAACCAGCGGCCATGTTTTAAAGTTATACAGAGGTTCACTCTCAGCCGTTGATCTAGTTGTTCACGCCACCTATGACCGTTATACCAAAATTTTAAATTTTTAAATCTTTTCTTAGAAGATTTTTTATGGAAATTTATCTCAGAGCAAAAAATTCCAAATGGCAATTTCTGAACAAGTTTGAAGCAGTTACAAGGATGCAAGTGGTTAGAAGACAAAGTACTTGAAAAATCTTGCAACAAGGTGGTTGTTATTTCACTTGTGTTTTTTTTGTTTGTAAGAGTCATATCTTTTGTCTTTTTTTCCAATTGATCTGTAGCTTGTTGCAATCCTCTTCTATAAAGGGATTCCCAAGATCATTGGAAGGTGCTTGAAAATTGAGTACTGTAATCATTTTGTAAATTTTTCAGTCAAGGGAAGATAGCAGAATTATACTAGATAGGTTTCAATATTAGAAATAAAGTTGGAAGGTCTCTTGCATGTTATTGAAGAGGTTATCTCTGATTACATCTTGTATACAGAAGTGTGATTCCTTGGTGAAGGAAACCTCCTTAATTGATGTTTTGGTATGATTTCGGGTTGTCTTAGGTGTTTGTGTGTGTGTTGGAATAATGTCCAAGGGGTTGGATGCAATGACAAATTAACTTCATGTTTGTAAGAGCCTTAGTGATCATTAGGTGATTTAGGGTCACTTTGGGCTAATTTGGAAAAAGTTGATATTTTAGTGCAATATGGGTTTGAGGGGTGTTTTAGGACCCTACATATTCTATCTAGGGTCATCAAATTCAAACTCACCCATCGAGTTGACAAGGAAATTCTAAATGCACAAAGTGCAAAAAGTTGCTAGGAACTTTGAAAGTTGCTCGAGCAACTTTTGCAAGAAATTGCAAAATGTAGTTAGATTTGTTGTAACTACCCCATGCTCGGTATATGAGCATGGATTTGATTTTTGGGAATGGTCAATGAGATTTTGGATTGTAACACTTATTTCTGACACCTTTGTACGGATGATTGTATCTGCATTCTTGTAATTTGCACTGTTTCTCTACTCATGTACGGCTGTGTACAAATTGGGAGAGGAGATCGGGCTCCATGGGAGTGTAGTGGATTCATTTAGTTTTCATATGTAATAGTTTTTTTTTTTCAAGTTCTTGAATTGTAAAGTTCGAGAATTTTGTAGGTCACTGGTCTGTCAGAGACAATACAGTGCTACCTAGTTGGAAATGACTCTACCCTAGAATCCCATCGGTAGAATTGAATGAAACCATGGGGGAAGTAGGGTTAGATTCTATAGATAGGTTTTTTTTTTCCTTCCTTGCAGTTGTAGTGGATCTCCTAGGCCAAGTAGAAAGCCCTATGGCTGACTGGTGAACCCAGGTGAGCCAGGATAGGGAGAAGAAGGAATTTGATCAAGCACTCATGACCTTTTGGGAAAGACTTAGTGGAATTTTCAGATGCCCTAGATAGTCTCCTAAAATGATTCAAAGTTGGAAGGAGGTGAATCAAATATTGGAGATCATTTTGATAATTTTTTATGCTGACTGGTCCAAAGGCCTAATTAATAGGCTGAAATCTAGGGCTTGCAAGAAACTAGGATTATGAGTGCTTTCAAAAGTTAGGGTTTTGGGTTCTGACAGTGTTGTTTGATACCTTGAATATTTTCAAGGTCTTGTGTGGGGTCATTTTGGTATTTTTGGAGTAATATCCCTAAAATTGTGAAAATAGACCTACTAGGAATTAGGCAATTAGGCGTCCTACTGAAATATTGACCAATTGGATTGGTAAAGAGTCTTGGAGTATTGGGATGAGTTCAGAATGACCTAGGATGGGTCAAGAAGACTGATAGGAGTCTTGGTAGATGTGTGGGAAGATCCTAAGCAGAGGTTTGGCATTCTAGGAGGAGTTCTAGTGAAGAAACTAGGCATTTGGTGAACTAGTTGGACTAGTTAAGCCTAGGAACTTTGGAATCTTCTAAAGACCAACTATACCTTGGAGGAGAAGTTCGTAGTGAGGGTCTTGGAGATCCTAATTTAAGTAAGATTCAACAAGGAACAACCATTGGATGGTTGGAATAGACTAACAAGCATCTTGGAGTGAGGAAAAGCTCTAGAGTACCAAACCCTCTGCATCATTCATTAAACTTAATACAAAGATCCAGATTCCAATCTCTCCTTTGTTGTTATGTCTTGTGAGTTATGAATTTTCCAATTCATTAGCATAGAGTTATATGTGTTTATGTAGTTATTTTAGAGTTTTGATCAAGGATCATATTAAATGATGCTCTAAGTAATACATAGATTCATCTTGATGTACACTAGGATTTTATAAGTATTGTGGGTTTGGGATAGTTGTGTTTATGTCTTGGAATCTCTGATAATAATTGACTTCTGCATATTGTATTTGTTCTAGAGTATAGCCCAATGGATAAAGCACTGATCAAAAAACTTATAAGTTCTATATTGTTGCATGTCTAGTTCAAGATTGCCTATGTTTCTGCAAACACAAACATAAAATCCATTATGTCCTACATTTGTACAAGTTTGTTGTGATATATCTATCTCGTTCTCCATCTCATGGTTGATGTTCAATGGGTAATTAGCCAGTTATCTAGTATCTCTCGATTATGTTGAGTCTTTGTGAGATTCCTGCTTGATTAATACCATATAGATTATTTAAAGGTATTAAAGGGTATCCCCCTTGGTATAGAAGAACCTAAAGTGTAGAAGCATGGTATGAGTGCTTGTTAGTTGGTCATTTTCATTACATGGGATAATAGTTGGAGTTGGCTTCTCTTTAAAATTTTATCAGAAAAGGAAAAGGTTGTTGTTCATTCATTACAACATAAAAAAATAACCAACAACTCCAACAACCACCTTCGATCTAATTCGCAAGACAAGTGTGTTTTGCACAAACATATCCATGATGCACACATGTCCTGAATCAAACAGTCCACATGGTTGGTACTTCAAACAAAAAGAGGTGACTAGGCAAGTGGGGTGAAGTGAAGGCTTTGGTGGAGATTTGATATCAACAAGAGCAAAGGCACCATGCAACAAAGAATTCCACCGGGTGTAATTTACAATGTTATACATAGTTTAAGAATAGGGAAATGGTTTTAGTATACTTGCACAAATACTTACATGGCCTAGCACCATAAGGAAGTCAAACTATGTGATTAAATGTGTACCTAGTAGCTATGACAATATGGTGGGCCCACTACTTTTATCACTCCTCTTGAATTCAACGCATTTTATTGGTTATAGAATAAACTTGATAGATTATCTTAAAGGAAACACTCTTCCCTACAAAAATTTTATGATCTTGTTAGTAATTAGTCTATATTTAATTTTCAAACATAGAAAACAATTAAAAATAGTTTAAAAAAATTGTCTAACTTTTGATTACCCATCTTGAGGTGTTACAAACCTTCTTTTTGATTTATTATTTAAAACCATAAGTTATCTTTGAGAAAAAAATGGTTGCCCTAGAGGGACATCCATTTTTCCCTTTGATTTATTTAATCTCTACTTCATAAGACACAACTCTAATTAGTGTGTCATAGACACCAAACATGGCATAAGGTGTGTGCATGGAGATGAATGAAATTTTAACCACATGCTCATTGTACACATAAGGTAGATATAAAATTATTTCATTTGATTTGTTAGAAAACTAAACCCTTATTAAAAATGCAAAATTTATTTTAGTATCACTTGAATCTTGATATCCAATAGACTATCTTTTGCAATGTGTCAAATTTGCTATGAAAATTACCCAAAAAAAATTATCAATTAAATTGGATCTTCACAATTATTAAGCAGTGTAAATGTTTCCAAATTAATCCTTCAAGGAGATCGACACAATAATGAAATTAGGGGGAAAAAATCTAGCATGTAAAAAACACTTATAAAAGAAATAATGAGAGAAATAGAAGACAAATAAACCACAAGAAAGAAAATGACATAAACATTCCTTGGGTAAACCCTTTTGGCAAAAAATAGCCTGTAAAGCATCAAATAAATATATTATTTAGCAATAATAAACTTGTTACAATATAATATTAGGTTATTGCCTCCATATAAATTTTAACATTATCTTTCTCTAGTAGAAACCTAGTTGCATAACCTTGCAAAGAACTCCTATGTAATGTCTACATCTCAAGCCGTCGAGATATGGACTCATGGAGGCCTTAAAAATACCATAAGACATTATCACGGACCCAAATAAGGTTCCAAATTTTCATGATAAAAAATCATACGGTCCACACTTTATTATCTATCATTTACCATCTTTAGAAAGATTGACATGACATAACATGTTTCATAAGTGGGTCAATATTCCTAATCCACTTTATAATCTCCTCAATAATGCGCATATCTCTTACAACATATATGGTATAGATGTTTATACACATCTTTTATGACAATAAATTCTTTTACAAATATATTTACATACTAAATGTCAAAACAATAATAAATCAAATATGACATAATGGTCAATGCATAAAGTTGAACACCTTTATTTTATTAGGACACAATAAATAACAAGCAAATAAATAATCTAAACACTAAGACTTGCAAAGGTAATACCAACAAAATTCTATGATATTAGTTTCAATAACATAGTTCTTCAATCAAACTCATCAATCCATGTTTCATCAGTGTTGGTTTACATGAATTCATATTCAATGAATACTATTCTATAAGAACGTCTCTTATGAATGCTCCACTTAACACTTACCGCATCTAAATGAAAGTCGTAAACTAGGAAAAAGGATATCAGACCTTTCTAAGAAATCAGTCATTCTCGTACTACTACTCAACAAATTTCTAAAAACCAAATCAATAAAATGGAAATCAATAAATTTAACCCAACAATATACCTTAATAAAACATCACAATCCAATCTCAAATCATATCACATATAACATTATTAAAAGTTGTCCCCATCCTAATCATAAGAGTAGCCCCCATGTGATTTTGTCACTAAAATACAAGAAGTCATTAGGTATTTCAACAAAGGAGGAAAATGCAAAAAGGGAAGCAACAACTACGTCAACCAAATCCAATCTTCTTGTGAACCGTGTAAAAATAATTCTTTTTTAAGGAAAAAAGAATACTAACAATTAACGAAAGAGTACTTTGCCCGCAAACATTTGTTTTTTTTTAAATGTCACTTTCTATCCAGCCTAAAATGGGATTCAACATTTTATTTGGATAACTCTAACAAATTTTAAAAATACCATCTCCATGTGCACTCCACGTGAATTAAAATGCTCCCTCACATGCTCATATGGATCCCTCAAATTACATCCTACATAAGTGGGTGTGCATTAAACATTATAAATTGTTATTGTTCCATTTATTTTTGGAAGAATTTAGGGTAAGAGTACTGTAGTCGTTATAGTTCATTTCGTGTATCTTAAGTTTTTATATGGTACATTGGATTTTGACGATTTTTTTGTTGTCTTTGGATAAGAATCATGGAGACTTACGGTAAGAGTACTAGTAGTCGTTATAGTTCATTTTGTGTATCTTAAGTTTTTATTTTATATAGTACATTGGATTTTGACGATTTTTGTGTTGTCTTTGTATACAACTCAACTACTTATAGATATTAGGTAGTAAAGACGAACGCAACCACAAAGGTCTAGGAGAAGAGCACTAGTAATCATTGTAGCTAAATTCGCGTACCCTAAGCTCCTAAGTAGTGCATTGAATTTTGACTATCATTTTTTGTTGTCTTTGTATGCGACTTAAGTACTTCTAGCAATTGTTCTAGCTTTTGGGTAGTAAAGATGAACATTGTGGGATCGCAAGGGTCAAAAATTGGTCATTTCAAGTTGGCATTTGAAACGTATTCCCTATTGCCCCATTACTCATTTGCTTTGATAGCCAAATAATTGCACAATTGATTCAATACTTATCCACACATGACCCAATAATCGTGTGCTATTGGTGTCAATAAAGATGCACAATTGATCTAATTACAAAAAGAAATTCTAAAAAATTGAGGCTATTGGCCCACTAGATGATTTTTTAATTTAATTGGGTTTTTATTTAGAAAAGTCCAATGAATGGTAGTTGGAACATGGCACTCAAAAATAAGGTTTAGTTTATCATTCGTTGTTTTCTTTGATTCCCTTTATCTTGATAATGTATCATAGAATATGATCCGAAAAATTGATGGAAAAATGTTTATGCTATCAAATCCAAAAGTTGTAAGTTTCAATACATTTTTTCAATGACAATCAAACTCAAAAATATTGAACGAAGACTTTCAATAACATTTGTAGGACTACTCAATCTATGGAATTAAGAGTCCTAATAAAGGGGATGTCCAATCAGCCTTACAAAAGTTTAAAACTTTTATGATGTTGAATCTTCTACTATGTATATGGACAAAATAGTTGTTTGTTTTGTCTAACCTTGAGTCTTTATATAAAGTAGTTGGGTAATCTACTTTCATATTGTCTATGTACTTGATATAGACGTGATTATAAAATATATACTCCATAATGTAATGTAATGTCTTTACGTTTCCACCATCCGTTTTAATAAAAGCAGCTACTCATTTTCTACCCATCTTTGAATATTCTCTACCTATAGATTTCATATATTAAATAATGCAATCTAACTTTTAGTTAAACAATCAACATTTTTACTTTTTACCTTTTTAAATTAATATAATAAATTATGTTTATAAAACTATAATATAATTTTAATTAACTAAGAAATAAAATACAAATTTTCTAAAGACTTTTGTCACATAGTCCCCACCTAATCATGATTTTTTTTTAAACACGTGAAAATCAATTATTTATTACTTGGATATATGCCAAAAAAAAAAAATCAAAATGTAGATTGAAGTTTTATCCTTTCGTCTTGATTGAGTATTATTCCTCTCACATTGGGTACTCCATTATTAGAGTTTAAATCAATCTTAAACTATTGACAACGTGGATACCTTACATAGTTTTCTTTTTTTAAATCAAATGGTCTTAATTTATAACTGGGTGAGTGTAAGGGGGAAAAAAGTTTGTATCATGTTTTATACTTTTATTTTATATCATAATTTTGAATATATGTATGGAATTTGTTGTTATATATGTTTAATTATATTTATTTAGTAGGGATATGTATTTTAATTTTTTTGTGAAAATAGTTAATTACTATTAGAACTTTTGGTTTAGAAATTTTTTATTTACAATTGTTATTTTAATATATGATTAAACTGTCTGATATGATTTTATTTGTGCATTAGTTTGTAAGGTGCCGCCTCTTTCAAGTCATACACTTCTTGTTTTTGAGTTTATTTACTTTTCTAGAAACTAATTGTTGTCTCGTTAGCTTGTGTGAAGAAAATCTTGATTTGAGTGGCTAAAGATATGTATTTTAAACATTAGGTCATTAGCAATCACTAAATGATAGTAAAAGTAAGTCCAAATACAATCAATTAGAAATCATCTTAGTTATTTGTAGCTTCTATGTGACATAATTTTGTAGATTTATGCATCCCTTAATATCAAGAATCAACTTATGACCAAAACAAGCTCACTTATTCTCCTCTTGTCGTGATGTTGTCTATTGATATACCTTTTAACGCGCCAATTTATAGAGCAAGGTAATGTTCACTTGAAAGGAAAAGACTCTCACAAGGCTCAACTTTATAGTTAAAACTATATATACTTATAAGTAATCGTCATGTACAATTGCTTTTATGAGAGGATACTAATTCTTTCAAATTTTTATTAGTAAATTTATTTGAATCAATTTTTGTATGAATCATGTGAATTCTCATATTTAAATTATCTCATATAGAAAGATTTGCATGTATATTTATGAAAATAAATAAAAGTAAACTAATTATTTTCAATAAAAAAAATGGCGAGTGGAGTTAGAGAAAGTGAATGAACCTTGTTATTGTTTTCCTTTCGTTGATTTCATTCAAGAATCCAGTTATTTGTATGATCATACATGTCCAACCTTTTGATTTTGTTCTCTCAAAAATTTATCAACACAAATTAGTGAGGGAGGACTCAAAAGACTATATCCCTCTATTTTCATGGAAAGTTTCCTTTTGCTAAATACTTATGAACATGTTACAAATGATGCTATTGTATCACATATATATATATATATATACATAGATACAATATTTTTTATACGATAGTTCATTCAACTTTAAGAAAAAATAATCTATAATATTAATAAAAGTACATCGAATTTTTTTATAATGTCAAACTACAAGAAAATAATGATTCACTTAATATTGGATGATTCCTACCAATAAGCATAAGTCTTGCATAAATCAAAACTAATTTGCAAAACTTTGAAGCCTTCACAATGGACCTCTCCAAGGCCTAAGAAACTTGGTAGATGTTTTTTTATATTATTTCAACAATATCTTTACAAAATATCAAATACTACTAATTTTGTTCTCTTGTTGTTTTATAGAAATAAAATAAAATAAAAAGATCCCTTAAAATTGACATGTGATGATATTTTATAATAATTCAGTTGGTTCAATTAATAGCTAACTACAAGTCCAACAAACTTTTAAACTACTCTAAACCCTATTAAAAGTAATTTAAATCACTTAAGTCAATCTAGGTCACTTAAAAAATATTAAAGGGACCCAACAACTTACAATTGATAAACAATAAACATGCATTAAGATCCACAACATGAAATTAAAAAATATGATGCCCCACTCTTTCTTATACCCATCATTTCTTTGAGAAATGGTAACTTATCCAATAACTTAAACTCTCTTGAACAAAAATAAGGTGACAACTAATTTTCACTTTGAATCTCAAGCTTCTCAACCTAAGCTTTTAAACTAGCAAGGTTCACAACAAGATCATACCTTTAATGATACATATCTTGAGAAGTGTACATTATTTCAACAATTCCTTTGACCATGTTGTTGTGTTCAAAGTGTGTATCACAACCTCATCTCAAATCTACTTGCTTTCATTATCATCTCAAATCTACTTGCTTTCATAATGTCAATATTCAACTATTCATAAAATGATATATTGTTAATAGAGCCTTGATCTTCTCTGAAGTTGAATGATTTTGAATGAACCACTAAGAATTTGCTCCTATAACCATACTCCTATATTCACTTTATCTTGATAACCATAAACTGGTTCCATCAATGATTAGTGGGTGTCTCAAACTAACTATTGATTTGTCATTTCAATTTTAAATGTCTTTTATCTCTTCCAAATGTGAGATAGATTTATTTATTTTGTCACTCATGAAAAAAATTGATGACTATTTGTGGAGTATGTGCTCTCTGTCATGGTGATTCTTATTCTTCAAATAATCTTTCATTACCCTACTTGTCCAGATCTCAAGCCATTTTATGCTTGAGATCACCATTAACCTATGTGTGATTTCTCATCTTATGCAAATTTTATGCTTCGTTTCCTTGCCAAATGAAGACATATTAAATATATTTTACATGAAATTCCTGCTCTCTGGAGCTCATGTTGGTTTGAATATCATTTCTTCATTAATGTATCATGTAGAGTATAATTTAACAAGCCATCAAAAACAACATTGGAGTTGCCTCAGAGTCCAATAACTATCATCATTAGAACCCACTTTCTTTGCCTTCAAATGATGTTATATATTGGCTTTACCTAGTTCATAAGAGTCTACTCCATGTATATTCATATTTATTTCAATCACGTGTTATTTATAGCTTAAATCAAAAAAAAAAAAAAAATTGTCTCTGTGATGAAATCAATGAATGAAGACTATCAGTTATATTGTAGGACTAATCAATTTGTGGAATTAAGAGTCGTAATAAAGGGGATGTCCAATCATCCTTACAAAAGTTTAAAACTTCTTTGATGTTGAATCTTCTTCTACGTATCTTGACAAAAAAATTATTTATTTTCTCTAGCCCTGAGTCTTTAAATAAAGTAGTTAGGTAGTCTACTCTAAAATTGTCTTTGTACTTGGTATGGACATTATTATAAAATATATACTCTGCAATGTAATGTAATGTCTTTACATTTCCCCCATTCGTTTTAATAAAAACATTTACTCATTTTCTACCCATCTTTGAATTTTCTCTACCTATAAATCTCATATATTAATAATGCATACTAATTTTTAGTTAAACTGTCAACATTTTTATTTTTTTACTTTTTTAAATATATATAATAATTTGTTTTTCTTAAACTGTAACAAAAAAATTTATTTAAAGTATAAATAAAATAAAATAATTTCTAAGAACTTTTGTCACATAGTCCCACCTAATCATGATTTTTTTAGACACATGAAAATCAATTATTTATAACTTGGATATATGCAAAAATCAAAACGTAGATTGAAGTTTTATCCTTTCGTCTTGATTAAGTATTATTCCTCCCACATTGGATACTCCATTATTGGTGTTAGAGTTTGAATCAATCTTAAACTATTGACAACGTGATACCTTACATAATTTTTTAATAAAATCAAGTTGTCTTAACTTATAAGTGGGTGAGTGTAAGGGAAAAAATAGTTTGTATCATGTTTTATGCTTTTATTTTATATTATAATTTTAAATATGTGTGAGGAATATGTTGTCGTATATGTCTAATTATATTTAACTAGTATGGATATCTATTTTTTTTTATTTTTTTTTGAAATGGTTAATTACTATTAGAACTTTTTGTTTAGAATTATTTTATTTTTTTAATATGAGATTAAATTGTCTGATATGATTTAATTTATACATTAGCTCGTAAGGTGCACCTAGTCCACCTCTTTCAAAAAAATATCCTTCGTATTTTTTAGTTGATTCACTTTTCTAGAAACTAATTGTTGTTTGCAGGAAATCTTGAATTGGGCGGCTAAACATGTATATTTATAAACATTCCTAGGTAATTAGCAATCATGAAATGATAGTAAAAATCACTCCAAATACATTCGATTACAAATCATCTTAGCTATTTGTAACTTCTATGTGGCATAATTGTAGATTTATGCATCCCTTAATATAGAGAATCGACTTGTGGCCAAAACAGCCTCACTTCTTCTCCTCTTACCTTGAAGTTGTCTATTAATATGCCTTTTAACACACTAATTTATAGAACAACGCAATGTTCACTTGAAAGGGAAAGAGTCTCACAAGGCTCAATTTACTAGTTAAAGCTATATATACTTATAAGTAATTGTCATGTTCAATTATTTTTATGAGAGGATACTAATTCTTCGAAATTCTTATTAGTAAATTTATTTGAATCAATTTCTGTATGAATCTATGTGAATGTCAATCTTTAAATTATCTCATATAGAAATATTTGCATGTATATTTACGAACAAAATTTAGAGAACACTAATTATTTTAAATAAAAATAAAAGGTGAATGGAGTTAGAGAAAGTGAATGAACCTTTTTATTGTTTTCCTTTCGTTGATTTCATTCAAGGAGCAAATTATTTGTATGATGACCATCCATGCCCAACCCTTTATTTTTTGTTCTCTCCAAAATTTATCAACAAAAATTAGTGAGGGACGACTCAAAAGATTGTGTCCCTCTATTTTCATGGAAGGTTTCCTTTTGCTAAACACGTATGAGCATGTTACAAATGATGTTATTATATCACATATATCTATATAGATATAATATTTTTTATGTGATAATTGATTCAAGTATAAACAAAAATAAATCTATGGTATTAATAAAAGTACATTAATTTTTATATAGTGTTAAACTACAAGAAAATGATGATCCACTTGATATTGGATGAATCCTACCAATAAGCATAAGTCTTTCATCAATCAAAAAACTAATTTGCAAAACTTTGAAGCCTTCGCAAAATGAACCTCTTCAAGGCCTAAGAACCTTGCTAGATGTTTCTTATATTATTTCAACAATCTCTTTACAAAATATCAAATGCTACTAATTTTATCCTCTTCTTGTTTTATAGAAAAATAAATAAAGAAAGATCCCTTAAAAATGACATGTCATGACATTTTATAATTATTTGGTTGGTTCAATTAACAGGTAACTACAAGTCCAACAAACTTGTAAACCACTCTAAACCCTATTAAAAGTAATTTAAATCACTTAACTCAATCTAGGTCACTTAAAAAATATAAAAGGGGCCCAACAACTTACAATTGATAAACAATAAGCATGCATTAAGATCCAAAACATGATATTAAAAAATATGATGTCCCACTCTTTGCTATACCCATTTCTGTGAGAAACGGTAACTTACCCAATAACCTAAACTCTCTTGAACAAAAATAAGGTGACAACCAATTTTCACTCTGAATCTCAAGCTTCTCAACTTAAGCTTTTAAGCTATCAAGGTTCACAACAAGATCATACCTCTAATGATACATATCTTGAGAAGCGTACATTATTTCAACAATTCCTTTGACCATGCTCATGTGCTCAAAATATGTATCACAACCTCATCTCAAATCTACTTGCCTTCGTTATGACAATATTCAACTATTCAGAAAATGATATTTTGTCAATAGACCCTTGATCTACTCTGAAGTTGAATGGTTTTGAATGAACCCACCAAGAATTTTCTCCTATAACCATACTCCTATACTCATTCTATCTTGATAATCATAAACTGCTTCCACCAATGATTAGTGGGTGTCCCAAACTAATTATTGATTTTCTATCTCAAAGACATTTGTAGTGACATTTCAATTTTTTAATGTCTTTTATCTCTTACAAATGTGAGAGATTTATTTATTTTGTCACTCGTGACAAAAATTGATGACTATTTATGGAATATGTGCTCTCCATCATGGTGATCTTCTTTTTCTTCAAATAAGCTTTGATTACTCTACTTGTCCAAGTCCCAAGCCATTACAAGCTCAATTTTGTTGTCAAATAAGCCCAAATAGATAGCCCTTTGATTTATCAAGAAGGGTTAGTGGTTTGTCGACAAAGAGTATGCAAAAATTCTTCTTTTGTGTGATTTTTCATCTTATACGGTTTTTTGCTTCGTTTCCTTGCCAAATGGAGACATATTAAATAGATTTTACATGAAATTGATGCCCTCTCAAACTGATGTTCATTTAAATATAATTTCTTCATTAACATATCATGAAGAGTATAATTAAACAAGTCATCAAAGATAACATTCGAGCTTCCATGAAGCTCAATAACTATCATCATTAGAACCCGCACTTTCTTTGCCTTCAAATGATGTTTTCTATTGGCTTTACCTGGTTTATAAGTGTTAGATTTTTTGAACTGCAAATCAACCCAAGAAACCTGCATGCATAACTGCTACGAGAAGAAGCAAGACAGAAGAGAAAAAAGCAGCTATGGCGGCCAAAAGGCCAGAGACTGGAAAACCATTGAAACAGAAATAAGCTTCTATTAACAATAATGAAAATATTACAATCTCTATATGAAATGCAAAGCGGTCATTCCTTATAAAGGATACCGAAACCCTAAAAGGGAAACTCTAAGAAATAGAAACTGCCTAAGTGAAACTTAAGCACTAAAGAGTAATAACTAAAGATTACTCTAACACCCCCCCTTAAGTGTAACTTAGGGAGAAGCAAAACAGCTAACTACTACAGAAAGAAGGAAGGATGGGTCCCGGCAACTAGGCCTGATCAGGTACCCAAAATATAAAGAAAACTAGATGAAGGAAACTGAGCCTTCAATCTAGGGAAAAAGAGGTGTCCCAGAGAAAGGAACAAGAAAAGAGCAAGAAGCATCGCCGAAGCATGTCTAAAAACTCTGTCAAAAGATACTGCTGGAACCCCCACTGAAGTGCATGACCAGGTAGAGAAGACAAATGTTTGAAGAGCTGATCAATCGAACCAGGAAGCAATAGAACCAACAGGTGAACCCCCCCATAATGCTGAGCTGGGAGAGGTGACAGGAACACTGAAATGCAATGCCAGAAACATCTGCAGAAGAAGAACCAAGAACACCAACAGTGCAACAGAAGCACACACATAGGATGGTGTCATCGACACACAGCATGGGCTAATGTCGTGGAAGGTATGCTCACTTGACAAAGGTGGATGCGCCTAAAGCGGCATAAACATCATAACCCCCCATGGCACTTTATAACAGAGTGCGAGTACTAAAACTGAACAAGGTGTACAAGATCCCATAAAAGCAGAAGAAGGCACTTTATCTCAGTGCGTTTATAGAACAAAAATGCATCAGAATAAGCATACAATGCTCAGAAGTCAGAAAGAAGAGTGAACTATGAAACTAGAAGAAGAGATCCCAGGACCTGTAGAACCAAGCAATCCACCAGAGTGCATAAACTACCAAACTCGGAGGAGAGAAAATATGGAGTAGAATCTAGAAAAAACACCTCTGCCACTGAATAGCACACTGAACCAGCTTTCCGATGATATCTCGTTTGCCAAAAATGGAGTCCGGATGAGCCAGATATGACTCCCGGAAGGCAAAACAAAACATCAGAATTCAACAGCAAAAATCACTGTTGAAATGGTAGAACCCAAAACCCTAACCTCCATCATCGGAAAGTGCTCAGAAAGATCTTTCCGACGGTATATGGAAGTCAGAAAAAGACCCCCGGATGCTCAAGATAGAGCGAAAAAGGCCCGGGTAGGTCAAAAGGGCCCCAAAAGGCAAAAACTAAGCCCCTGGGGCTAACAAAATCCGGCCCCTGGGCGCATGGCCCGCAGGGGCTAAATCCGGGCCCTTGGTCATACATATGACCGCGCGCAGTGGTAAAAGTCCCGCGGGGGCTGAAACGGGCCGCCACCGGCGGCGAGGGCCGGCGGAGCGGCGCAGACCGGATGCAGGGCGGCGGGGTCACGGAGCGGCGCAGGCCGCAGTGCGGGGCGGCGGGGGAGCCGCTGAGGCAAGGCGGTGGCGCCGAGGCCGCTGGGCGGCGCAGTGACTGAGCGCAGCGGCGGGTGGCGCTTGGGTGGCCGCTGGGCGGCTCCTTTGCAAAAAACACAACCCGCAATTTGATTAAAACAAAAACCATAAAAAACAATGCGTTTTTTTATTTTTTTTGAAATTTTTGCATCGTTTCTCGTGTCGTACAGCCCTTGAAGGCCGAAAAAAATTCACCAGATGCCCCGGTGTCCAAAATGGACAAACCTTATATGGATTCTGGGGTTTTTGGGCCTTCTGGACGCAATGGTAGTGTCCGTTTGGGCCCAAAGTGCCTCCAAAAATAGAGACCCCCCAGAACCACTAAAAGAAGCCAGAAAAAGCCTAGCGAACTGCAAACCCTCGAATGCTTCAATAAAACTTGAATAGCAACCAGCAGGAGAGCTCTGATACCATGTTAGATTTGCTGAACTGCAAATCAACCCAAGAAACCTGCATGCATAACTGCTACGAGAAGAAGCAAGACAAAAGAGAAAAAAGCAGCTATGGCGGCCAAAAGGCCAGAGACTGGAAAACCATTGAAACAGAAATAAGCTTCTATTAACAATAATGAAAATATTACAATCTCTATATGAAATGCAAAGCAGTCATTCCTTATAAAGGATACCGAAACCCTAAAAGGGAAACTCTGAGAAATAGAAACTGCCTAAGTGAAACTTAAGCACTAAAGAGTAATAACTAAAGATTACTCTAACAATAAGTGCCTACTCCATGTATATTCATATGTATTTCAATCATGTGTTCTTTATAGCTTAAACAACATATTCTAAGCTTGGATTTGTTTAGGTGACTCATTTGAAATCAAACTAACAAATGGGGCTTATTAGCAAAGCTATTGTGATTTTGGATGAGCCACCTAAGTAAATCAAAACTTAGAATATTCTCTTTAAGATTGTTTGTGGTACCCATTTTTATTTTCCTCCAACACCTACATGTACACTTTGATGTCATCATGTAAACAAAGAAATAAAACATAATTATGGAGTAACCTGAAGATCGAGTTGTTTCAATTGTAGCCATTTTGGAAATGCAATCAACATGTCTCCATGTAGCACTATCGCTATGATAAAAAAAAATCAATAGTGAGATGAGGGTGCAAGGGAAATGAAGCAACCACAATAAGATTGCCACATAAAATTTGTGGGTTTGTCGATGTTATTAAATTTACTTATTCATTTTTGGTTTATAATTTTATTAAGTGGGAGTAAAGAGTAGAAGATGGACGTGAGAATAAATGAAGACATATTAAATATATTTTACATGAAATTCCTGCTCTCTGGAGCTCATGTTGGTTTGAATATCATTTCTTCATTAATGTATCATGTAGAGTATAATTTAACAAGCCATCAAAAACAACATTGGAGTTGCCTCAGAGTCCAATAACTATCATCATTAGAACCCACTTTCTTTGCCTTCAAATGATGTTATATATTGGCTTTACCTAGTTCATAAGAGTCTACTCCATGTATATTCATATTTATTTCAATCACGTGTTATTTATAGCTTAAATCAAAAAAAAAAAAAAATTTACTAGGCTTAATTTACTAGTTAAAGCTATATATACTTATAAGTAATTGTCATGTTCAATTATTTTTATGAGAGGATACTAATTCTTCGAAATTCTTACTAGTAAATTTATTTGAATCAATTTGTGTATGAATCTATGTGAATGTCAATCTTTAAATTATCTCATATAGAAATATTTGCATGTATATTTACGAACAAAATTTAGAGAAAACTAATTATTTTAAATAAAAATAAAAGGTGAATGGAGTTAGAGAAAGTGAATGAACCTTTTTATTTTTTTCCTTTCATTGATTTCATTCAAGGAGCAAATTATTTGTATGATGACCATCCATGCCCAACCTTTTATTTTTTGTTCTCTCCAAAATTTATCAACACAAATTAGTTAGGGGCGACTCAAAAGATTGTGTCCCTCTATTTTCATGGAAGGTTTCCTTTTGCTAAAAACTTATGAACATGTTACAACTGATGTTATTATATCACATATATCTATATAGATATAATATTTTTTATGTGATAATTCATTCAAGTATAAACAAAAATAAATCTACGGTATTAATAAAAGTACATTGATTTTTATATAATGTTAAACTACAAGAAAATAATGATCCACTTGATATTGGATGAATCCTACCAATAAGTATAAGTCTTTCATCAATCAAAAAACTAATTTGCAAAACTTTGAAGCCTTCCGCAAAATGAACCTCCCCAAGGCCTAAGAACCTTGCTAGATGTTGCTTATATTATTTCAACAATCTCTTTATAAAATATCAAATGCTACTAATTTTATCCTCTTCTTATTTTATAGAAAAATAAAGAAAGAAAGATCCCTTAAAAATGACATGTCATGACATTTTATAATTATTTGGTTGGTTCAATTAATAGGTAACTACAAGTCAAACAAACTTTTAAACCACTCTAAACCCTATTAAAAGTAATTTAAATCACTTAAGTCAATCTAGGTCACTTAAAAATATAAAAGGGGCTCAACAACTTACACTTGATAAACAATAAAAATGCATTAAGATCCAAAACATGAAATTAAAAAATATGATGTCCCACTCTTTGCTATACCCACTTCTTTGAGAAACGGTAACTTACCCAATAACCTTAACTCTCTTGAACAAAAATAAGGTGACAACCAATTTTCACTCTGAATCTCAAGCTTCTCAACTTAAACTTTTAAGCTAGCAAGGTTCACAACAAGATCATACCTCTAATGATACATATCTTGAGAAGCATACATTATTTCAACAATTCCTTTGACCATGCTCATGTGCTCAAAATTTGTATCACAACCTCATCTCAAATCTACTTGCCTTCATTATGACAATATTCAACTATTCAAAAAATGATATTTTGTCAATAGACCCTTGTGTTGGAATTAATGGGAAGTGTGTACTGAGAGGGGAGAGGTGAATCAGTACCTCTAAAACTTTCTTGTCTTTTATCAATTAACCTCTATGTAATCAATTGTATATCCAACCATCTATTCTATACTATCTTTGTGTAAGACATCAATTCTTTATTTTAGCAAACATGTGGACATTCATAGAAACATTCATGAAAGTAATTTTGACACATAACACAAGATATGATAACGCAGAAAACTCCTGTTAGGAAATAAAAACAGCGGTGGGGATGGCACCCACAAATTCTTCACTATCTGTAGATTGGAAGGGGTCTGTTCAGGCTTACAATTTGATCACTTCTGATGATCTACTCTGTTAGGAGTGTGTGTGGAGACTTGTTAAAGTCTACTATGTTAAGAGCTTTAGTTACACTATTTAGTGTGCACTCGATTAAGAGATTTACAATAGGATTGTTAAATCCACCTTCCTTAAAAAGATTTTTACACTTTGCTTCACTTGTTAGAGTCTAATCAAATTACACTTTGACCCGAGTGTATGCAATCTCCTATTGCTGATTACAGATCCATTTAAGATTACATGTAAAAGTGTATTACATAATGTGATTGAATAATACCTCTGTTGTTCAGTAGCCTATGTTCTTGGTTCTTGATAACCAAATTTACCTTTTGTTGTTCTGCTTCTTGAAACTCTCAGTTTGATCCATAGATGTGCTCATTGGCTACATTCATCCTCTTATCCTTGATAATGAATGATTACAACATCTATTTATAAGATACATTTACCTAATTAAGTTTCACGTAAAACAATATTAACTCTATGATCACAAGTTTACAACTTTATCTTCATCTCCTAGTCTATATGTTTTAAATTAGTTAGACTGATTAAAACACTTACATTAATATTTCTTGTCCCTTAAGTAATGGTTTTAAAACAAATCAAGACTCTATAAATAGAATATGAATGTTTTATCTGACATGGAAGTCAGATCCACTTTTTGCAGGCTTCAATTGACTTTCAGTTTCTGTCAATTGGTTATGCTCTAAAATCAATTTGACTATCTCTCAGTGTTCCTTGCTTGAACTATCTCTCAAGTTCCACTTTGATTGTTCGCTCGGGTTGCACTATATCCTGCTCGTCGGGTTCCACTGTCGGGTTCCTCTTTATCCTTTTCACTTTGCATTTTTAGTTTACACACAAAACTGATGACATGTAAGTCTTTGAATGTTTGACAATGTTAAGTTGAAGATAATGCAAGGCATTAAAATAGTTAATGTATTGTATTGTCATTGATGTCAACTTAATATCATTTGTACGATCATGTACATAATGCCAAAGACTTCAGAGAATCAATGGAACAAAGGTTATGCTTTTAGCAATGCATAAAAGTCAAGTATTCACTTAGTGACAAACAACACCGACGGAGTGCACACCGACGGTCAGAGCAAAGAAGAACAGTCACAGTGATACCTGACAATCAGAAGCATAGTGTTTCTCGACGAAGCAAAGCCACAGTGATGTCTGACGAGCAAAGTCAGAAGGTTGCCCGACGAGTAAAATTCCAATGATGCCTGACGGACAGAGATCACGAAGCTAACTGGAGTCTCACCGACGGACGGAGATCACGAAGCTAACTGGAGTCTCACCGACGGAACTATCAGTTGTTACCAACAACTAACTGTAGTGGTGACCGACGAAACAGAAAGTTTAGAAAATGACAAAATATCTAGTTGGCAGAGCTAAAAATAGACTTAACTGGTTATCTACTTTGTTTTATTTGACCAGACACAAGTGATTGATTTAAAGCTGATTTGTACAGTTGGCAAGAAGATATCTATGAGACAAATCAAGAGTTATGCTTTAAATCTAATTGGCTGGATTGTTTTTCATGCCAAGAATCAAGAATCAAGAAATAGTAAATATCATGTCTATATAAGAGACAAGCTTAATTCATTTACGAATGGGATTAAGGGGAGTGAATAGAAAGAGGATGTTGAAGAGAAACTGATGAAGAACAACTTGATGCAGTCTTGATCAAACAAGCTGAAGGAGAGCTAAGGAATTCTGCAGACACAGAAAAATAGTAAAGCATGGCATCAAAGAGCAAAAATTATAAAGTACAAAGGATTGAATTGATACATTGATCAGAGAGGTAATGTACTTAAATAGATCTAAAAATATGCAATTCAAAGTTGCAATATGAACAGGTCATAGTGTTTCAGTTTAACCATTGAAGCATCAAGTCTCTTAACC